>RHDR01000007.1:0-125787 GCA_009806295.1 Davidsoniella neocaledoniae | reverse complement strand
TTCAATATGTTTCTTTCTTTTGCTTTGGGTCTTGTTCTTTATGAGTCGGCGTTACATGAACCAGAGCAACCTAGTTACATACATAGATACATGTTAATGAGTCGCAATAGAGAAAATTCTCTCGATTTATAACTAGGCTAGATTGCGGGTTTCAAATAAGGCTAGCCTAAGAGTATCTTGTTATTTCTATAGGCCCTAGTTCAAGCAAATGCCATTTTTCTATCAATCATGAGCCCCAAGCAATGGAACGACCATTTTGACAGCGGTTGGATGGTCTGAAGTACAATGAAGTACATATATATATATATATATATATGTAATAAGGAGATATTTTCTCTCAAGATCAAAGAAGAGGCTGGCTCGGGGCCTTTTAGTATGTGATTTTTTTTTTTTTTTATAGTTCACTGTACGAAGAATAAAGATCTTAATATGCTCTGGCCAGACCGAAGCTATCCATGGAGCTAGCCAGTCCAACGGCTTTTAGCGATTTGGTCGAGCCTCTAGTGTGTCATACTTTTCCTTTCTATCCTGTTATCATTCCACCATTTGCCTTTACTTGAAAGTACACTAAAGTTAAAACCAAAATGTGTACACGTGGAATAATATAATATGAAGTCCCAATAAAACATGTAAGGGCCCCAGATTTGCGCCATCAAACTTTTTTGATTCAATCTCTTGTCAAACATTGACCATGGAGGAGACGAATGGTGACGAATAGACTGACGCATGCTTCGGCGCTTTCTCAAACATCAAGCTAGGGAGACAGTAGTTCTAGAAACACAGACCATATTACACTATATGATCAATTAAGTTGTCCATTGCTGTGCTTTAGGATCGCCATATTGACTGTTTGTTTGCGTATATTACCTGCTCTTGTGCTGTTTTTAGTAAATCATCATATCAAGGTCTACTATGTGAAAGAAAGAATAAAGATGTAACAATTTCTTGTTTGCTCTAGTGTGGCTTTCCCGGTTTCAAAAGATAGCAAGCAACGCAAGCGGGAAAAAGGGCTGTTTATAACCAACGAAAAAACGAAAGTCAACATGAAGTACTAGTGTCGATAGTACGTATAGTGATAACGACGGATGCCGACGGTGTGCTTTGGTCAGCGTCGCGGCGTGTTTGCTTTTATTGTGTCTTTGACTTCGCCTACATGCATTGCATGTGCATCATAATTCGTTTACCGCTCGCTTCTGTCTTGGCTATCCTTTATCCTGTGATGTGCGTTCCGGGGTTTCTTTCTAGGCTACCTATTTACTTGTCTTTCTGTATATTACCTTGTACTTTCGCTTCTTATAATGATTTCTATCTAGTTGTCCTCGACCAACTAAAATGCGCACTTTGAAAACAGATTAGGAAGAAGTATCCAAACTTACATGTACCAGAGTTTAATTTTGGATCTTCTTTTCTTTCCCGCAACCTTAGAACAATGACGACGCTTGGTTTCAATCTTGTTGCACTGGTCAGAGTCCTATACTTGACCGGTTCGGCCGTATCCATCCCTCGTAGAGTAAGCTGCACCAAAGAATGCACCCTGCTAGTGATACATACAGTTCTTATTCTAGATGTAGACAGGCAAGGCATTTAATTTGATAGCATTAACATCGTAACAAGAAGGCCCTAGTATATCAAGACATCGTGTCTAAATAGGCTTTTGCTGGTGGCCCTTTTCGACAACATAAGGAATAAATGATATGTTGGACTATTATACAATGCTTATTTCTCGTTCAGTGCAAACTATTGCTTGTTTCTAGGGCTTATACGCTATTTATTCCGGAATGCTGTCTGTCACAAAACTCTGTCATTAGTCGTATTATCGGAATTCGAGACTTGATATATCGTCCATCCCTTCTGCCCTAGTTGTCATGTCTATCTATTCTATTTAACCCTATATGAACCCTTATATTGAGGCGGTATAGAAGCCGGCAACGCATTTTCACGATAACAAGATTGATTGGTGCAACGGGCAGGAAGGAGACAAGCACGGATGCTATAACGGTGGCAGATATTGCAATCCCACGGGAAGCATGACTACCCCTAGACCCCTGAAGCCATGGAGCTTCGATAGAGCTTCGACGAGGCTTATGGAACTCTGGACCTACAGTTGATTCTGTTGATACGACGCTCTTTAGTGTACTTTTGCTTGGTGATAGAATAAAGTTTCGTAGTTGGCCGTAAGAAAATGCCCATTATAAGGTTTTTTTTTTTTTTTTTTTTTTTTTTTCGATGTAGATACATGTATAGTTATTGGACACTGTGAGAGCATATCGGGAATGGCGATTAGTATGATTGGTTATGGCCCGGTCAACGCCGAATCAGGATGAGAGAACTGCTACCCATTGCATCTACAACTACTGATTGAAATGTCTCATTCAATGTGATATAATATAATGCAGATGGCGTTAGGCTGTGTGAACCTGCATTGAATGGGGGGCAAGCTAATCTATGGCTTTTCTTGACGGAATTTCGAAAGTATACGAGTATACATATAAGATACTGAGTCGTCTAGTGCCTAATAGTGCTTGTATATACATATTTGTATAGCAAAATAAAGGAAGAGGGTCGCGACAGGTTGACCCCCCTTTTTATCATATGAGATGGATCAGCGATGGAATTGACTGGCGTAGGTGCTATTCTAGGTCGCGCAATAAGAACAAAACGAGATACTTGTACTAGTCGCCCCTACTGAAGCTAGCGTTACAGACTTGCAATTGTCCAGCCACAGCGCCTATTGGTAGAGTTTTCGTAATGACTTTGGAATTGCGACATACTTCTGTCGAGGCTGTGAAGGCCAAGTGGCGGCATATTGATGCCAAAAAAATCTAGAAAGTGGGCTTGGAAAATGACACCGTTACCGTCTGTGTTGACCACACAATCACATTGTACATGCTAATATAGTTTGTCGTCTTGTCGCTAAATATGAAACTGCTAATCTTATGTCAACCCTAGGCCTGATTAACCATGACAGACGATCAGCAGAGGAAACCAGCGTTTAACAAGGTACACACAGAATTAACCCAAACTAACAGGGCTCTGTACAGGACCCGGTACCAACCATAATAAGAAAAAACAAAAGAGAGTCGATCTAGTTGTAAGCAGCCAAGCAAGGCAGGCCAGCCCCTGAGATAGCCTGGCATAAGCGGATTAAGAAGGACCGGCTTTGAAGTACATGGCATAGCGAGTGGAAGAAACTGTGCTAACAATACAAAAAAGACACAGTAAGTCGGTCTTTTGATATACAGCGTCTAATTTACGTAGATGATGCATATAGAGGAAAGATCAAGATGACCTGGGCTTTAGTAGTGAGCATGATGAGACTGGAGGCCCCGGATTTATGAGGTGGCCTGTTTGTGAGCCGAAGACGAGACGACGCCGTAAGCCGTGTCGCACTTACCAGCTGACGCGGGGCCTGACGAAGAACGGAGAGTAAAAGTCGTATTATATGGCGTTATAGAAGATACATGTTAGCTATCATCTTCAGGCACCCCCTCTCTCTATATGTATGCACGAGACAACCGGGCGTTTGGGAAATACGAGACGAGCCAAATTAAGAAACATTGACGGCTTTGATTACTAGTACCAATGGCATTTATGTACTTCTGGCGATATTACGGTCTTGATGTGCTACATTGTTACGGGCTAAGCCTAGATCAGATGCTCCTTTGTGTCGACAAGCGAAAAGACACATAGCTCAAGAGAAATACATACAGTACGCGCATCACAATATACACACAGTACACCAGAGCCAAGGCCATCATTTTGCTTAGTCATATTGCTACATATACAGACATGCACAACAGGTCGATATCAATGTCGACTTGAAGCTGAGATGCAGGGGAAATAGTCACAGCATTACTCAGTCCACCGCCGGTATTATTGAGCAATAGAATGTGCGAACGGCTATGTAGAAATATGACGAGCTGAACAAACAAACCGAGAGCAGATCTCAATCAAGGACAGCAGTAGAAAGTATAGAAGGACAATAGCAGATAAATGGCCAAACGACACAATTTCATTGCCACGCAGTTCATGATGCCTGCTTGCTTTGCTGGTTGGCTCGTCCAGCGATCGACATGTTACATGACGAGCACTGGGGGGGATTTGGAAGCACTTGGAGGGCCGTCTAAGACACTAGAGCATGCCAAACCAAACAGATAGAGATAATATAACGAGCCCTCGAACTATAGATCCAGACAATGCGCCGCTTAAGATATATGTGTGTTTCGGTCTTGTCCTATCCTAATGTATACAATATACTACATAAACATACAGTACATGTATGTACATACTAGACTGCGATGAAGTTAGCGTGGACACAGTGCGATGGAACAAGAGCCCCACGGCAGTAGTCAATCAGGCAATTACTTGCTGCAGCTCAGTGGATTGCAATTGGATTGGATTGGATTGAGGAAGCTGCCCGTGCTCCTTCCCTGGGGAGGCATAGCGACGCGCCCCTTCCTTGTCCTGCTGTTTATGGACTGTAAGTCAAGAAGTCAACAACAGGCTCATCAAATGGGAACAAGCGCAGTCTAGTTCTGTAGTGGTAGTTGTAGTGATAGTTGTAGTAATAGTAGCAATAGTCGTAGTGAATTGCCCAGCAGGGAAAGGAAACAAATCAAACCTAGTCAATAGTCAAGGCACGCCCGGCAGCAAAATGATACATGGCAACAAATTGTAACTTGTACTCTTTTAATACTATTACCATTATTTATCTTGTCCTTTTATTTTGGCCGGCGCTCGTTTTTTAGCCTTAGTCCGGGACTCCTTTAATACGAACACCTCACCACTATTTCTCCCCTCCAAACCTTCTCTTCTTCTTTTTCCTTTCCTCTTTGATCACAACTTCCCGCCCATTTGCACCCGTCTCGTTGACTTTTCCGTTTATTTTTTACTATTGCCGTCTGCTCTGTTGTCTACAGCCAGACTTGTGCTAATTGATACCGTTAATCTAATTCTTCCTACCACACATTCACCATGAAGGGTATGTCGTCCATCTCTCCTTCTGCTGCCCGTCCTCTTGCCCGCCTGCCGTCAGATCCGTCGCGTAGCCTTGTCGGCCCGGCGGTTGCTGCTGCGCGCTTCCGCTGTCCTGCAGCCTGCTAACCTATTATCCTCCACTGCAGCTCTCATTCTCGTCGGTGGCTTCGGCACCCGGTTGCGTCCTCTCGTAAGTCTCCTCGTCTCTGGTCGACTGCAAATCATCGTTTGCCATGTTCGCAGACATGTTTGGCTCGCCTGGTTAGGCCCGCCAAAAATCAAGACTCCTCGTTACTGACCTGGCCCCCTTCTTACTTTCTAGACCCTGACTCTTCCCAAGCCTCTGGTTGAGTTCGGTAACAAGCCCATGATTCTGCACCAGGTCGAGGCCCTGGCTGCCGCTGGCTGCACGGATATCGTCCTGGCTGTCAACTACCGCCCCGAGGTTATGGAGAAGCACCTTGCAGAGGTTAGTACATCGAATCACCCATGTATCTTAATTTTCGCTCCCGCATTCCGGTCCCGCCCCTGGTTGTGATCGCAACCAGATGAAGCAATTATCGCTAATCAGTATTTTCAACCCCCTATAGTACTCTGAGAAGTTCGGTGTCAACATCACCTTCTCCATCGAGAACGAGCCCCTCGATACCGCCGGTCCCCTGAAGCTGGCCGAAGAGATCCTGTCCAAGGATGATACCCCCTTCTTCGTCCTCAACTCAGATGTCATCTGCGACTACCCCTTCAAGGAGCTGGCTGAGTTCCACAAGTCCCACGGTAATGAAGGTACAATTGTCGTCACTAAGGTCGAGGAGCCCTCCAAGTACGGTGTTGTTGTTCACAAGCCCAACCACGCCTCTCGCATCGATCGCTTCGTCGAGAAGCCCCAGCAGTTCGTTGGCAACCGTATCAACGCCGGCATGTACATTCTTAACACCTCCGTGCTGAAGCGCATCGAGCTCCGCCCCACCTCTATTGAGAAGGAGGTCTTCCCCGCCATGGTTCGCGACGACCAGCTACATTCCTTCGACCTTCCAGGCTTCTGGATGGACGTCGGTCAGCCCAAGGATTTCCTGACTGGTACTTGTCTCTACCTGACCTCTCTGGCTAAGCGCTCGCCCAAGGAGCTGGCTCCTCTGTCCGAGCCCTATGTTCACGGTGGTAATGTCCTGATCGACCCCTCTGCCAAGATCGGTGAGGGTTGCCGGATAGGTCCCAACGTCACTATTGGTCCCAATGTCGTGATCGGTGATGGTGTCCGTCTGCAGCGCTGTGTTCTGCTGAGCGGCTCCAAGGTCAAGGATCACGCCTGGGTCAAGAGCACCATTGTCGGCTGGAACTCTACCGTCGGAAAGTGGGCTCGTCTTGAGAACGTGACCGTCCTGGGTGACGATGTCACCATTGGTGACGAGATTTACGTCAACGGTGGTTCCGTTCTACCTCACAAGTCCATCAAGGCTAATGTTGATGTTCCCGCCATTATCATGTAAAAACATATACTTAATATTCCACCTTTTCTTCAAACCTCTTTATCTTCTTTCTCACACTATTCACAA
The DNA here is from genome assembly GCA_009806295.1 of Davidsoniella neocaledoniae. Lineage (NCBI taxonomy): Eukaryota > Fungi > Ascomycota > Sordariomycetes > Microascales > Ceratocystidaceae > Davidsoniella > Davidsoniella neocaledoniae. The sequence goes on along the minus strand of RHDR01000007.1, from coordinate 119,257 downwards.
CTACTATTACTACCTTTACACTCTTCTTTTTTCTTTTTCTCTCTTAAACAAATGGGATCGTCAGCACTTGGGACGGGTATTTGAGATGGGACACGCTTGACGAGTTTTACAGTTCTGTTTCTATTCCCCTTCATTCCATGTTTTTATCATTTTTTTGTTCTTTTTGCCGTACGATTACTATCACCCTTGAGACACCCCCCAACTTTTGAACTTGCATAAGAAATTTTTGAACTACAAACATACTGCATTCCTCTTGTCACATTTGTCTCTACGTTTTAGATTATCTATGAGTGCTAAATAGGCAGTCTTATGTTTCATAGTGTATCTGATAATTTTCAATCAATGAAAATATTGTAGGTCTTTGTTTATTATCATTTTTATCTAAATAGCAATATAAACATATTCTAGATTACTTTGTGTAACTCTTGGAGCTTTATGTAAAGCATTATATGTTAAAAATGCAGTGATCAAACAATATGCAATCACTTCGAGGACGAAAAGTGCATGATTAAGTTGTAGTAGTAGGGTCAATGGATCCGAGCAATGCAAAGACGAGCTTATGAACACGTGGAGCTGTATATCAATTTCCTCTGTTCCTGTCTAAGGGGCAACCAATTCTTGACTTCCCCTCTCGACTAACCTAATTTCATTGTGTTTTTGGTTTGTTCCATTTCCGCATTACACTTATCATTTACTTCATATTAGTATTCTATCAATCCTATTGTTTCTATGATACTTGTCATGTATTTCGAGAGTAAGAAACTACACTTTTTTCATGTTGGCCTTGTCTAGTGCTTGTAGGTAGTGAGATTTGTTACGACTTCTGAGTTCCTCTGATCTGAAAGGAAAACAGGACATCAACACATGTATGTCATAGCTCTTTACCGCGCGCAATAGGCTATTTATTAGAGCGTCATGTTGCATTCGGCGAGAGCTCGGAAATCATTAATAGTTTTGTTAGTCTTGGTGAATAGGCTGTCTTGAAAAGTTTAGGATACCGCCCGACCTCCAGACAGTATTGGAACAGTGCCGTCATCTTGAGACTCAAGCCTTTCTATGCCACCTTCTAGGCACTGTTGTTTTGCGGTCTGACGATCACGACGTGGATCTCCGGTCACTTTGAAGAGGTCAGATACTTCGTGAGATCTCCTTGACGTTCTCCACTTCGATGTGTCGTTATAAGAAGAACAGCATCATTTCTCTCGCGACCATTATCCGTATTCAAAGGAGATACGTGGTTCGTGGGCGGAAGCCCAGCCCATCTCAGTGCTTCGAAGTTACCGCCTGGCTAGATGTTCCGTTTCCACATCTCTTTCCAAGATCACAACATCTATCTACAATTGTTTCACAACAATATGACAACATATTCCGGATGGAAGAATCGGCGAATGCCATCTTCTAAGAAAATTCACGGACTTCAGGCAATTATAAGTAGACAGGGCATCTACCCGAATCTTTATAGTCCAACCTTGAAGCCAAGCAAACTCTCTGTCCAGAAAAGACCGTGGACGAACACATGAGTTTCGAGATTGATTTCCCAGTATTTTGGTTGTAGAAACAGCCAAAATCAGCTGGCCCGATATACCACCGGCCCTCGGCCCGGCCCCGGTTTTTTTCGTCGCCCGGACCCGAAATGTTTCGGGCCGCTCCTTCACAAACTTTCCTATCACACGGAAAGTATAAGCAAATCCCGCCAGGGGGTATCTACGGATGGCGCCCTATGGACACCCGAGAGGGCTGAGCCGGACCCTGAAGTGATACGGGCGGAGGAGACAGAAAACCCGGTGACAGAAAAATCGGCTCGGCCGGACTCGAAAATCCATTCATAATAGTTTAGGAAGAGTATAAATATAACAACAACAACAACAACAGCAAATCCCGCCCGGTTAGCTCAATCGGTAGAGCGTAAGACTCTTAATCTTAAGGCTGCGGGTTCGACCCCCGCATTGGGCTCAATTCCCGATGCTTCAGTTCAACTGGAAACTCGAACCTTGTTCCGAAAGGGATACATTTTTGCTCTTTTTTTTGCTCCATCTTGATTTTCAGAATCTGCCATCATTTCTCTTTTGTCTTTCAGACCTGTCTGTATTCTCTTAAAGGCTCTCAAAGGTAGGAGCTTATCAACAATAGCCTCGAGGATGTGATATATCACGGCCATCAAGAGCCAATCTAGTTGCAGATATATCCTCTTTAGTTTTCTTTTTCCTCTCTCACGTTGACACAAATGTTACAGTAAAATACAAATGATGACGGCCTTAGCCGGATCTTGTAGTGGTGTGCATTTCTTTGCAAAGGTCAGGTATCAGGAAACTCATCTCGTCATGTGTAACTACAGTCCAAGATGAATCCCTAAGATATTCAACGCTTTGAGATCAACATTAACGGTAACTGTTTACTGGCAGGAGGAGAGAAACTAAAGATTCATATATCCTCGCTATGCAGCATAAACTTAGGGACCGTTACCGCAACTGATAGATGGGTTCAGGAACATATAGATTTCCATAGACAGCAAAACTGCTGTCACTTGCCTGAATAGAGTCTCTAATAGAACAGTACCCGTTCGAAGCGCCCCCCCACAAGGTTATTCATATTGCTAAATCAAACATCCGGATATTGGAAGACGGTTCGGAATACAGATATGTTCACATCTAGGTTCCGAGCCGATGTAGGAATCCCGGAGCAATCGCGGGACTATATATAACCTCACTGTTGCTCATTTAACCTGTGAAAGGCAAGATGGCCGAGCGGTCTAAGGCGCTGTGTTCAGGTTTCTCTTCTTCTAAATGACCTTCGCAGTGGAGCAATCCGCGCGAGTTCGAATCTCGTTCTTGTCAAAATTCCTTTTTGCCTCCTGCTAACGTAAAAAGAAGTTTGAGGCCATGTTTGTTTGTCACGATATGCTCTCTCTTTTTGTCGGTTTCAGAAAGAGTCAAGGCAAATCTGAGCAAAAATTGAGAACACGATTGAAATAAGAAATCATGGAGTGCGTAGATAACCTGGGAATTACCCAGGTGAATCCGCCCGCGAAAAATCAGCTCACGATCAGTGCAACTGATGCGAATACGGTCAACACGAGTGTCCATGGCGATACTCAGCAAAAGAACCCGACCTGCATGGAGCTGATGGTTATCGACGACAAAAGTGACGAAAGCTATGACGATGCCTACAATGAATACATCGACGAGGAAGACTACGAAGATACGGATGGCGATGTTGACATTGACATCGATGATGCCGATGCCGATGACAATGAAGAAGGCAACGCTGATGCTGATGCTAAACACAACACCCAAGGAAATGAGAAGACCGAGGGAGCTACGAAGGAGTCCCGTTGTCATCCAAAAGTCCCCCTAAGAACCATACGGGCCGATCACCGAAATCGATCGAATCCTCTCTCTTGTCCGTGAGCGTGAATTGAAGAAACGGAAAATGCTCGAACAAGAAACGGACACATTCTGCTGGCTTGCCGAGAAGCTCCCTGAGCTCCTCGAAAAGGCCTACTCCATCTCCAATAAGCAGAGATCTTTGAAGGAGACGTATAATGCTATACTCCAAGTGTTTAGAGATATTATCCAGAAGAGTCAGGGTAGATCCACCCGGCTTTTGGCAAACCGAAGAACGCCAACTCGAAGCGAAGACCAACAATGGACCGAAGAACGATAACCCGACAACGGCCCCTAAGCTAACGGACACTACCATGACAGCTAGCACACAGGGAGACAACCAATCTCGAAAGCGGAGAAGCCTGTCATCGGAGGAGCAACAGGCTCCTAGTCCCAAAGCCATCCGTCTCGGCAGAGGGGTTGGGCACAATCGAACCCACTCTGGCCAATGCTTCTATACGTTGGTTGGAGCTGCATTTAGATCCCAAACTTCTCTTTGATAAGCACATCGCACACGTGACTGCGGGCATCAACCGTGTGGCAAACGGCTTGAGATATCTCATGGATGCTACAAGGGGGCAGATACGAATAGTATGCTCCATGCAGTGCGTGCCTGCGCTCTGAGCAACGCACTATACGCCGCAAGCACTTGGGCCGGAACGGAGACTACGGGAACAGCCACAGACAAGATCAACATTGCCCTCCGAAAATGTCTCCGAGCAGCCCTACTGATGTATTGCACGACACTGAATGAATGCATACATCACGCAGTAAGCTTCCCACCGTTTGAACCTCTCTTGAATGACGAAAGAAGAAGAGAAGCAATACGATGGCACACACTGGATGATAAGCACATATTGCGAGGGCAAAACCTAGCGGTGGTGAGATTGCGGAACCTACTCCTAAGGCACATGGAAAAGCACATCAGAATGAGACCACATGCCGCCCCGAAAGTGGCTCGACAAGGAACGAGAAGCAGTCTCACACCGGGCGGAAGTCGAAACAGCCTTCCCGGGAACAATCATCGCCTACTCCGTAGGTTCAAAGAATGAAGACGGCAACGCTGGAGCGGGGTGGGTGATCATGGAAGACAGCAAAACCCTGGAAGAAGGCCACCTAGCCCTAGGTAAATGGATGGAGATGGCTGATGTAGAGGCCTTTGCAGCTCACGGGGCCGCAAAGCAGGCCATCTCACGCAGTTCACAGAGTACTGGGGAAATCTGTCTTTGCCTAGATAACCAAGGAATAGTGAACCGCCTCCGAAACACATCCACCAAGAACTGCACGTCTCAGGGTATCATTGACGAAACGAAAACAAGCCTTCGCCGCTGGGCGGAGGCGATCCCTGGGAGAAGAATCCAAGTGTTATGGATTCCGGGCCACATGGGCTTGGACGGCAATGAGCTGGCAGATCTCCATCGGGGTGATTCCCCGTGCCAACAGTCGGTGGTCTTTCAGACTAGATAGCTTTAGCTTTTACCGCAACCAAAAACACCAGGTAACCAACCCTAGAACCCCGCAGGCCTACCCTCAGGCTGCGCTAGACAGAAAGCTCTCTTGGCTCCAAAACCGGGCCCTAAAAAGCCACAAGAGATGTTTGAATCTACGTGCACCTGCAATCACTGACTGCCCGGGAGTTAGCTGGAAGATGACATCAGCCAGTTGCTCACGTCCAGAACATGCCGTTGTATTGCTACGAAATAGCAGTAGGTAGACGTTAAATAGTAATAAATAAATAAAGAGTCAAGGTGATTAATCTCTATGATGAGAGTGCATGAACAAAAATACGCCGTGGAAGTGCAGAAAACGTCTGGGATATATTAGATGTTAACTCTATATGATAAGCTGAAAGCAATAATGGATCTGAGTAACACAAGTTTAAGATAAAAGACGGTATCGTATAGGATACATGCAATGAAGGTTGGTAATACATTGGGGGCTTCAAGTACACTACACTCATAGGTTGATAAAAAACACTATATGTAGGCTGTGGGCGTTATTGGAATCCCATCTTAGGATGGCAGTAGGCATACATGCATATAAGCGACAACCTTAAATGTTGAATGTCGGAAGTAAAGAATTAGAGAAATAAAACAAGTGATGCAAAAAGGTATATAAAAGATGCTGACGTGACAAGTACTCTTTTTTTTTAAAAAAAAAAAGAGAAAATAATGGCATGGAACTCGTGATATGGTGGTGGTATCATCAACTACTACTGTTATGCACCACAGACCCAGAACTGGACAAAAAGGAAGACTTAGATTGCAAGCTTGCAGACGACGCCATCCGACTTAAACGATATAGATGTCTGGCTTGTGACAAGCTTTCGAGACTAGAAGAGTGCATAAGACTGCCTTTGTTCTTGAGGGATATTGTTGGTGCTGTCAGATATGATGCCGCAGTTTTGGATCCGTTCTGAGCCATAGAAGATGGAGGTTGTATATGCGCCTTATAAGGCCGAGTTGGACTTCCTCCGCTCCGCGTCGACGGCACGGTGCTCACATTCTCGTCATCGACTGCATCCATATAATGAAAACTACGCGAGCTTAAGGAACTATGAAAGCTAGCATCATCGTCATCATCACCATATAGATACTCGCCATCGAGAAGAGCCAGATCCAATGTTTGTATAGTCTGTAGAATCCGGGCGAAATGTGCCATCATCTCGCGGAACTGGGCACCTGGAAGCGGCTTGGTTGAATATTTGGCACGCTCGTAAATGGCGAGAAATTCGGAGACAGTAGGAGTGAGCGGTAATACGTTGAGCTCGGCAAGATGGTTGACGTAATCGCGTAAGCTCATGTTGGCTTGAAGGTGCAAAGCAGCCACGGCATCGGGATTTAGTATCGGCGGATCGGAGCCGAAATTGTTGTCAACAGGCGCGCAAACAATTGCTTTAGCTTCGATCATTGTGGGTATCTCGCGGAAGACCATACTATATTGGACATCAGGCATATCGCTGGCATTCGGTGATGACCACCCTGGGTGTTCGATATCGTTCCAGATCGCAACGGAAGATGCTGGAATCTTCAGCGCAACGCTTCCGTGTTCTAAGTCGCCATTGCGTAGTTTTAACGCGGGTGCTTGACGCTCTTCGGAGCTATCGCGTGTCGGCACTAAAGCAATAACTGGTTTTCGGCGAGGTTTCCGCATGAGCCGGCGAATTCGCGAATAAGTCGCGGACGAGACGCGAAGCCAATGGCAGCGCTACGGCTCAAACAGCTGTTTATCATGCGCCAAACAGGATATTTGACGTCGGTGTTTTCGATGGGAATCCATGACTTTGGGATCGCGTTCAATGCTGTTTTATTAATGTACAGACGAGTGAAGTAGATGAATGCCATGATGCCAATAGTGAGCATGTACACAACAGTAACGATCCAGATGTTGTTCTTTTGCTTGTACTTCCATGACTGATAAACCGCATCTCCGGGTGTTGCAAGAATCAATGTCATGAGAAGCACATAGATAATGGTATATGAAGCTCCGTAAACAATACGGAAGATGGTCCGTGGGAATATCATCGTCAAGGCATTTTGTTGAGGATTAGATTACGATGTGTGGTGGTTATTGGAAACAAAAAGAGTACCAGTTCAGCACTCGGTGAGCTGCCATACAACGTACGCAGAGATATGCTATTTCTGTAATGTCGTCGCGATTATATGATTTCAAGACAGCGATAATGAGTTTGCGACGGAGATGGTGTTGGAAAGGTTGGAAATCCAATTGATCGATGGGGGTTGCTGTGGAAGCCTGGTAAAACAGTCAATATTGCTGCAATATGACAACAATAACAAAGACAGTTAGATTGCTGCGAAAGGGATAGTTGTAGCAATTATTATGGTGCTGTAGATAGAAATGAACGACGGCTTAGATAATGAGAGACAAAAAGTGGGTGACAAATTAAGGAACGTGATGTCGAGTTCTATCTATATAGAAGAAAAAATTTGGGAATAAGGAAAAATTAAGAGGCAAAAAAAGCAGGTCATTTCTTAGACCTGCAAGGAAGGGGGAAATTAGCCTCTCTTCGTGTTGATTGTGTTGACTGTAATAATGACGCGCCCCATGCATAAAAACTGATTAGCAAAGAGCAGCTTTATTCTTATTAGCTACATTACCCGTAAATTATGGGTTTGCATGGGTACATCGTGTTTCATTAGGGTTATATAAGGCTTAGTGGCGTTATAGTGAATGAAACATTTAACATTGATATACTAAACTCATAGAGAAGTACTGTTGTAGACTACAGACATCCAACTTGGCTGAAAATCTACGATGCATTACGTACTCAGACAGTCGAAACAACCAAAACCTTACTTGAAGTACTTGCTGCTGGTGGTGTCCAAAACGGACTGCTCCAGGCTTTTCCAGCCACTCTGGCCATTCCATTCCTTAAGAAGTCTAATCGACTCGCTCTCATCCGTTTCAATGCGAAGGCAAGTGGACTCATAGTCATCAATGAACTTCTTTCCGGGGTTCTGCTTGCGTAGAATTGACAAGATGTTGTCACGGGTGGTGTGGTGGCCCATGGCCATGAGACGCTGGCCATAAACAGATGGATCGAGAGCTGCGGCAACATGTAGCAGAGCGATATCCCCGATATTGACAACGGGCACTAATGAGTATTGTTAGCAATCTGCCTTGGTTTTCAGTATGGGTAACTCGAGAGAAGATACTTACTGGATGGGTAGAACAGAGGCGCAGTGTTGCCGTTGTACAGGCATGAAATAGTAAAGGTTCCTGTGAGATGCTTCTCGTGAATTAGGGACCCAAATATCATGGCGGGCACAACGGCTGTAATACCAAAGGCAGGCTTCCTTTCCTTCTTGAACTCCCAAATGGCCTTCTCAGCCAAAACCTTGCTGGCCGCGTACACAGACATGCTGCGGGCCATGTCATAAGGAGGAGGAGCATACGCAAGCTCCACCTGCTTGTCGGCCCACGTTTCACTGGTGACTTTCTGGATGCTGGTTGCGGTCATGTCCGCGAGAGTAGCCAGGGAGCTAGTGTACACAAACGTCTTGACCGAAGGCTCGTTGGCTGCAGCTTCCAAGATGGACTTTGCGGTCGCAACAACAGGGGGGATGACCACGTTGGGATCCGGGTTGAGGCTGGTATCGGAGGCAATGTGGATGATTCCGTCAACGCCCTTGACCGCATCCGCGAAAGCTCCCGGGGCCTTTATGTCGGGAATCTCGACTAGCTCCATCGACTTAGCATAGGGAGCAAACTCGGGGTACTTCTTGAGCCAAGTGGCTGTGGATAGATTACGAACAGTACCGCGAACCTTGTAGCCAAGCTCAAGTAACAGCTTGGTGGTGTGAGCACCCACGAAACCAGTGGCACCCGTGACTAGAATGGTCGAGCCGACGGGGATGGAGACACGAGAGGGGATAGTAGGAGACATGATTTCGAAACTTTGTGAACAAAGTAGTAGTTAGAGGATAGTAAGTTTACAGAGATAATGTGAGAACTGAAGTTTGATGATGTTGACGATATCTTTCTAACCCTGATGGAAATCTGATGGCGGGACTAGCCAACCATTTAAGCAGATATGAACCAGCGATCTCCATTTCTTGTGTTCTTGATGTTCTGTTTATTGTTCTATGCCCATCACATGGCTGAAGCATCTGTATTGTTAATCAAGTTATCGTAGATTCGATTCTACGGACAAACTAGCGGACTGAATTTTGAGTTCGTTGGCTATGGTTTAGGTGTATATCAAAGTCTTCCTGGAGTAATTACTAAAAACAGTTAGAGATCGCCTAGCGTCACATCGACAGCCTAACTAGGAAAGAGCAGGTCTTGGCATGTAGTTCGGGCCCCATTTTTCTTCTACGCCGCCCCCGGACGACAAGTTGGTAAGTAAGGAAGAGGATGGATAATTCATGACACTATGTACATGAAAGTTTATCATGAGAACACATAGCCTTCAAATGTATTCTCTTTCTTTCTTTTTTCCCTATATATAATGCTTCCCTCCTCCCCACTCATATTTATTTGTAATCAGCATACTCACAAACAACGCAGTCTCTTAAAAGGCCAAGGCTTGCTACTTCCTGTATGGGCCTATATTACCGATTTACATCTTCGCTAAATTACAAATTCAGACCTGAGACTGCCTTTGTTCCCCAAGTGCCGGCTTTTGTGATCAGCCTTCCGTTTGGTTTCTAGCACTTACGATGGCTTACGTACCATTCACGAAGCCAGGAAGAAAGCTCCTTTTCCTACCATGTTCAACGCCTTCTACTGGCTCAGCCAACCCGTCACAGCAGGATTTATCCTCAGACACTCAAGACTCGACGCGGCGAGATATGCACCGACATGCGGCTCGTGAAGCTCATCGAAAGACTCGTTTAGAGCAGCGTCATCGCTTCAGTGTGGAACAGAAGGCACAGAGTGTGCAGCCTACAAACAACGCTACTGTTCCTACTTCGTTGGCGGGGGAAGTACCAGACATGATTAGTGAACCACCAAGTAGCAGTGGAACCCCGCTGAAGCCCCTCAAGCCACCGTTTTGGGTGACTACCGGGACTCAACAGAGCAATCTAGACGCACATGAGTATAACAATATACAGCAACTTGGTGTTAGTCTGTTCACGTCACTATCACCTGCCCGGCGAGACCCGTTTGCAAGTCTCTGTATCCACTTGAGCCAGACTGAAGAGTTTTTATTTGGCTATTGTGAGTATACCTAGCCTATCCAAACTGACGCAATATATTACTAACATTTCAACAAGACTTCGATGTGGTTATGCCATACTTCACAGCCCACTGTCATGCTACGAGAAGCTTGGCGTCAATTAATGCTTACACGCCTAGAACTTGGGGCCGTCTCGCCATTGCCGATACAGGCATGCTCGTTGGGCTACTACTATCTGCTGCACGACATATTTATAAGAACACAGAACCAGCCGATGAGGAATTCCAAACGCTAGCCGAGCGTTACAAACTGAAATGCACACAAAGTCTACGACATGTTCTGGACACAGGAGCTGGAATTGATCAGGCAGCTGTTGGTAAAGCATTTATTCTGGCCTGCGATGAGGTAAGATGGGAAAGCATATATACCCTAACCATTTGAAAATAACTTTTGCTAATCTAAAAGAATTTCTTATGTACTTGTAGATGGCTATTGGAAACTTAGAGATTGGAACGAAACATGTCGAGGGCGCAAGACAGATGGTATTATACGCAGGGGGGCTAGGAAAAGACCAGAATACACAAGAATTAGAGATCATGTATCGGCAGTTTGTCGAGAATTGGAAATACTTGCCTGGAGCGACACTTAGTAGCTAACCAACTACCGGCATTATGTGTGCTTATTCTAAGATAGAATACATCGCTGAAGTAGTTATTCATTATTCCACCCTCCAACCACCGATTACATATTTTAGCGTGATTCTCCCCGGCTCTTCCTGAAGCACGACAAATGTGCCTGGGCCGTCGACTTGGTCTAGATATTGTCGAAGCCGAGCCTTGTGCTGAAGATCATGTCGGGTTTCCCCTGGAATGATGAATAGGACAACAATAGCACCTGAGCTCAGGAAGGGGATATAGCGGTGAATAGCGAGATGAGCGTGGATAGCTGTGTTGAAGTTAGCTATACGATTCCGTAGAAAAAAGAATGGCAAATAAAATACTTACAGTCAACAACTAGTAAATCTACTGGAATAGACACTTCACATGGCTCAGAATGGAGATTTCCAATGTCCATAAACGATGTGTGCTGGAAGTAGGGTCCATTTCGTATAGTCCACCATTCCCACTCTTCAGACTTGCGAGCATCCAAATCGACATCCTCATCGTTCTCGTCGAAATTACCAATTCTATAGAGATGGCGTTGATCGCCTGTCTCGGTCGGGCCAAGCCGTTCAAGAGCAAGATCCATGAAGACAGTAAAGCAGCTGGAGTTTTCACTGATATGGACAATTGTCTCGGGTTGAAGAGAGGACACTTCCATGAAGAGATCACAGGCCGCAGAAAATTGCCAAAAAGGCCCACAAATGAGATTTTGGTTGAGACTGCCAATGCGGTTGACTATGGGCGTCATGTTGATGTGCCCTTGGCTGTACTGGGCTAGAGTCTCATAGACATCAATACGCGAGAGCTTAAGGACTTCGAGCAAGATATCTTTGAAGTTGTTACAGCGTAGAATCGGCAAATCAGTCAAGCAGCTGTTGAGAAACATGAGCCGGTTCGTGATGAGCGTCTTGCAGAATATGACTACAGAACTTGTCATTTTGCAAAGTCTATCCGGCCATGCCAAGGTTTTGAGGAGTCGATTGGTGAATGATACATTCGGCTTGGCCTCCATTACTGGAAGGAAAGCCCATAGACGTTCTCCACAGGTCATGAGGACTGAAATTGCACTGGAAACAAGCTCCTGTGGCAAGGCAATAGGCACGCTAAGCAATGCGTCGCTGATAGTGACCGCTTGGGACGGATCGAGGTGATGCTTTGCTATGAGGTCTATAAAATCCGGTGGAATAGACTTGAGGAAGTTGACTAGAGCTATATTATCAGACATGCATGCAGAACTCTCAAGATTTGCAAATTTGCTTGGAGCTGTATAGCCTAGGAACATTACGATACCATAGGCGATCAACGTGAAGTCTTTGAATTCTTCAGCCGTGGGTAGTCCCATTGCAATCTGCACATTGAAGAGATCGGGTCGGCGCGGAAAGGCATTATAAAGGCGACTGGGACAAACGGTCATGATGATGTAGTAGAGCGCATGTAGTTGATGTATATTAAGGTCAGCATTCTCACGAGGTCGATGGTAGCCCATAGCACCAGACCTCTCGATTTCATCAACGGGTAGCGTATCTTCGATGGACAGATATGCAAACCCGCTAATTTCGAATGCTGCATCCTCGGGTTCAGATATTTCCATATTTGTATCATCCACGGGGGCATCTGCAAATTGCTCTCCTTCAGTAGAAGTCGGGACGATTACTAGTTGATCTTGCTTAGTGGTTGATAGAGGACTTTTTGAGTTGGTCTCTGCTGTTTCCTTAGGTAGGAGTGTCGCATCTGTACCAGAAGGTTGAGCTTTGATATCTTCTGTCAGAGGTATTGTAGTATTACTTGACGTAGCGGGGACATCGGGAGAAACTACTACCGGCGTCGTAGTAGTTGAGTTTATAGTAGCTAGTGTGCTAACTACTGGCTTAGCGCCATATATTCTCGTTGAAACCTTTTGGCTAGCTTTCTCTAAGATAGTATTAGGGCTTATAGTAGTTGTACCCCTTGCTACTGGTGCAAGTGGAGTGGTACTAGCTGGTGCCGTGCCTCCAGCAACCTTTTGACCAGCCTTCTGAGACATATCAGGAGTGTTTTTAGTAGCTGAGAAGTTAGCTACTGGCATGGCACCAAACAAGCTCGTTGAAACCTTTTGGTTAGCGGTTTTAGAGCCTGCAGTAGTCTTCTCCTTGGCGACTGATACAGTTCGAGTTGCTAGATTTGCACCAAATGGGGAAAAAGCTTCTGGTTTGGTATCAGACGGTTCCGATGAAGCCTTTTGGCCAGGCTTCTTTGGGACGACAATAGCCCTAGTAGTTATATCCTGAGCTACCGCAGTAGCTGAGAAGACAGTTGCTGGTTTGGCACCAAATATATTCGGCGAAATCTTGAGACCAATTTCTAGTGAGATAGCATTAGAGCTTGTAGTAGTTAAGAAGCTAGCTACTGGCATAGAACCAAATAAGCTCGACGAAACTTTTTGGCTAGCTTCCTGTGAGATAGAGTTTGAGCTTGAGGTAGTTGTATCCTTACCTGCTGTAGGAGACGGAGTTTGATCTAAAGCCGGGGAGCGTATATAGGCTTGCACAGGCTTAGGAGTGATAGAGGAGACGCTCCGGAGTGGCCCCGAAGACTTCTGCGTATTGGGGGTCGAATTGGAGTCAATAGCGAACATTGGAAATCAATCTTTGCTGCAGTCAGATATCCAGCTAATGCTAATTAGAGTTTAGGCAGATGATGCTTGGTTGGTGAGTTTGCTGTGGCTTGTTCTATCGCAGACTATTATAAAGCTACATGCGACTAAACAAGAAGAATATGAAGCTGTGTGTGGAAAGGCTCAAAAGGGACAATCTAACACTTATGGAAGAAATTCGAACAATCGGCGCGAAAGGCTGGCTAAAAATTGCCATCGCCCAATACTCAGTATAAAAATTAGAGTCTAATGTTTGGCTTGAAGACAGGCTTAGTCATACAGACACTAGGCAGACAATCAAAGAAATCATCAACAAAAATATTAGATGTGGTTGACTTAGTAACCCGGCATGATGAGGGCGATTAATCAGAAAAAGGAAAAAGAGCGTGAATTCTAGATTGAAAGGGGAAATACAGGCCTGGCCCCACATATCTGTACATAATAATCATGTGTAATAATACACTGTAAATCCCAGTAAAGTCAACCAAACATAACCCAAGTGGCTGGGTACGATATCCTAGTATTTAGTGCTCTATCGTCCAGAGAAAGCCAAACGAGATAAGTATCTTCAAGCCGACAGTTCAGGGTCATACACAACAACCATGAGACCGCCTGTATAAGGCGCCTGAGTCAGGCGGAAGCCATTATTGCGATCATTGAAATAGGCGACTAGGTCAGCATAGCCAGATGCCGCTGCGATAGAATTATCAGCAACAATGGTCGCTCCACGTCTTAGGCGGTGCTTGATAGTCGTAATGATAGGAAGAGTGAGATTGCACCAAACTAGACAAGGTCAGACATTAGAACCAAAAAAATACTTTAAGTCAAAGAACGGCAAGAAAAAAGACAGCTTCACTTACTATCCAGCAGCACAAAGTCGATCTCCGGTAAATCAGTCTTCAGCGTCTCCAAGATATCACCCTCACGGAGTTGGATAACAGCCTCAATCTCCTCTCCCGCATTCTTCCAATTCTCGCGGGCAACCTTTGCCTTCGATGCCTCCAACTCCGTAGCAATAACCTTTGCTGAGCCATCTCTCGCATTCTGGCCCGCCGCTAACGCCAGATAAATCGTACTAAGGCCAAAGGACGTGCCGGCCTCGACGATGTTGCGGGCTCCGGTGGCGCGCAGGAGAAGATAGACGAGCGCACATTTATCCGGGTCGAGAGCTACAAAGAGATCTAGAGTACGGTCTACGTGTCCGCCAGTCGAAAAGTAGGCTGGCTCGGCTAGTGCCCGGGTGTGTAGCTCGGTGAGCGTCTGGAGAACTTGCGGAGAGGCCCAGATGGACGATAGCGCAGTGGAAATCTGCTCGGCGTGAGATGTCATGATGATATAGTTGATGGTGCTGACCTACTTGCGACAATTCAAGTACACAACGGAGTGATCTTACTCTTACCTTATATACAAGTACTATATTCTACTACAGCTAGGCTAAATAGACACGCCCTTTCGTCATGAGTCAAGATGCGTCGTCATAAGCTATAAGACTTAATAGTGGGTTTTCCCGCAGTGTGACAGGCTTATTCAAGTCTCGTCATGACCGCCCATTCATCCATCACCCCTGTTTAGTTTTTGTAATTGGTTTCTTTGTGTCATATTCCGCACTATTTCCAGCATTGCATCGAGGGCTTAGCTTACTCCAAATCCAGAATAAACGCTACTAGCGTATATATTAGTCGAACTCCGATTGAAACTCACCCGGTCCGTCGTACTGCGAATATCTCCGCGCTAGTCATCTTCGCCCGCGAAATATAAAGTATGAAAATGCCTGATATCTTGTATCGCCGAGCGATTGGCTAATAAGAAGTAAAGCTCACTAATCTAAAGCGAACATGCATATGTATGTATATACATATGTACATATAGATACAAAGGAGGTAGATGCCAGGTAGTAACCATACTTTTCTAAGAGGGTTCATAATACAAGGAGCTACAAAATGCTCGGAGGTTTTGAGACAGGTTCTTGACGAGGTGGTTTTTCCCGGAAAGGATTAGAAGTTGAAATGCACAGGAATAGCATATAACGAAACCATAATAAACGCTCTGTATCTCAGTGGCCTGTCACTATTGAGAAGTAGGTTGTCCTTCACCTTACATTGTATTCTAGTATTAGTTTAGGGCCGTGTATCTTAGGATATCAAGGTGCTACATAGCTATTAAAGCTCCTTTTCCACCTTAACAAAAATGAATTAAAAAAAATCATTCACTTATGTATGTACAGATACACACGTACCCCTACGGAAAGAAAGACCTAGTAGATAGTTTCCTATGAGTCACGGCTTTGATAACAACGTTAAGGTGAGTGTTTACTAAATAAATCATGCAAAAGGACGAGAATGATTGATCTACATTGAAAAGGCAATAGTCTTCTATAAACACAATATATGAAGCGGAAGATGATCGGCCAGATTCTGACTGGCCACTACAAAAGAAATCCTTTCTCCCTGCCGCTCAACGTCCAAGACGCCTATAATCCATACACACAATATACCAACACAACCTGTCATTGTAAATCTTCTGTCATAACTTCACGCGCAGTCCTTCTACTCCTCGTCGCTATCTTCTCCCAGCAACTCTCCCTCGTCCTCATCGACGATCGCATAATCCGCAGACCCTCTCGCAAAACTATCACGAGTCGTAAATCTGCGCGCACCAAATCCATCTCCACCAAAGCCTTCGTCGCCGCGAAGACGCTGGTATGCTGAGCCGACCGAGCGCCATAAGCTCTCCGCCACAAGAGGCAAGGAGACTATCACAGCAACGACTGCCGATAGTGCAATGACGGGGTAGCGGACCCATGGAGCATCACTGTCCAGGAGGCCATGGCTGCCTTCGGTGTGCTCGCCCAAACGAATGGCGCCAAACTTGCCGTTCCAGTTACGGTACACCCAGATACCTGCAGCCGAGGCGATGCAGATGGGAAGCACGATGGCAAAGAATATCGCAACGCCAGAAGTACGGCGCGACTTCTCAAACTCTTCTTCGTGGCCCGAGCAGGCAATCGGCGTGTTGACCTTGTCGAATTCATCACCACCCTCGCACGTAGTAAGAGGAATGCGTCGGTAGCCAGAGGGCTCGTAGAAAGCAACTGCGTCAGGGTTGGCAGCGCAGAACTCTTTGGCCGACTGCGGCTTACGGCCGGCAACCAGTGAGCACTGACCATGGTTGTCCATCTCAAAGTTGTAGTCACTAGATAGTACATTTGTATTGTTAGCCTAACTATATCATGCATAAAAAGATGTGGGAGAATTGACATACCATTCGTAATCGCGGCGAGTGCACTGGCAGTCTTGGGACTCAAGCACACGCTGCACTTTTTGATCGTTATAGCATTTCTTGCCCGGCTTCTTGCGTAGGTACCGAGAAACATGGCCAAATAAGCAGTCATTGTTCATCAAGGGGTGGCGTGGATGCCACACGTCGTAGTCTTTTTCAGTGCAGGCACCATCTGTTGCAAGACCGGTGAAATCAATACGGGTGGCAACCACATTTTCGCTATCAGACATGGTCCAGATCAAGAAGTTCCGGGAGCTTCCACTATTCAATGTCGTGATGTCAGTGACGAAAGCCTCAACTTCTTGGAACTTGTATTCGTTCCAGGTGTTGCCTTCATCGATGGAGTATAGCAGTTTGTTGGTTCTGACACCGACGGACATCTGGATAAGAACCAGAAGAGATCCTTGGTCGCCAAAGTCGGAGGTCCAGATGCCCTTCTGCACTTGCTTCCACGAAATACCGCCGTCACTGGACATGAATGTGTCGGCCTTGACGACTTGGTCAAGATAAGGGCCAACATTACCAATACCGAACATGACACCTGCAGCAGTTGGGACCGAGAAACCACGGCGCTTGTCGATGCGCTCAGTATAGTGATGAAAGTGTAGAGCACACTTGGCAGAGCCTGTGCTGGAGCTGCAACTGAAGGACTTGCCGTCCATATCCTTTGCGGGCGGCGCAATATACTGCCATTCCGCACCGTCATTGTGGGTAATTTTGGTCTGCAGTTTTTTGTTCTTGGAGTCGTTGGGGTCTACAATGACGTTGGCAATGGCTACACCTTCAAGGCCAGGAACCTTCTCGTAGTCAACAAAGAAGTTGCCGTCGCAGTTAACATCTGCTAAGCTCAAGGCATACGAAGTTCCATTAGAGTTACTCTTGATGATGTTTCCACGCTCGTGGCCATCCTTCATTGAAGTGGCCACAAACAGGTTGACAGCGTGGGTAGAACTATCCAAAACTGTGTACTCGTTGCTATGTTCCGGCTTGAAGTTGTAAGGGAAATGAGCCTGTGCGAACTTTTCTCCGTCAATGCTAGCATAGGCCAGCAGATGGCCATGGGCGTTCGCGATCTCGGCGGCAACCACAATGAATTCGGACATGGTAGCAAACTGCTTGACGATGATAGCGTTGCCATCGTTGTCAACCAGCTTGGGGTACTGAATATCCTCATCAAAGAAATCGTTGCTGACTGAAAGACGAAGAGGGCTATCATTCTCGGCTTCGCGGGCGAGGCAAACAATCTGCTTCTGGCTGCGGTATTTGTACGCAGAATGGCCAGTAAACTCACAGCGACTGACCTGGCGAGCAATTGTTCTCCAGTGGTCACCACGGTCAACGGATAGGAACGCTTCGTGAACGCAGTTGCCATTGACCTTCTCACAAACTTGGCCGGTAAAGATGATCCAATCTTTCTTGTCGGGATGGAAAGAGAAAGGGTTTCCGTTGACAGGAGGGTGAGGGAGATCAAACTCGTGCCAATTTAAGCCACGATCAATCGTATAAATAACCTTCTTGACATTATCGCCACTTGCCTCGGGCGAGGAAGTCATGAACACGGCATCCTTGAAGCTAGAATGGGGGAAGATGCCATAAACCTTGTAGCCTTCTAAGATCTGTGACCATGTCTTGCCCTGGTCGGTGGTCAACCAGATCTTATCTTCGACAATGGGGTTACCGCTATCATCCCTTCCATAGGGGCGAACGATGACAGTTTCGTCGCTTTGGCTACTCGAATCACCACGTTCCAGATAGATCTTCTCGAATCGCTTCAGTTCAGACTTGAACTCAAATTTGTCGACACCTATAGGGCCAGTCTTATCATCACCACCACTGCTTGGAGGGGGTGTGCTAGGAGCATCAGTCGAATCTTTGCACTTATGGTCGACAAGGTCGTCTTTCTGAGGACCACCCGATCTCTTGCACTGGTTTCCGGGGATGAGACGCCAACCAGATGAGCCCTTGAAAACAGCGTCCGGCTTCTGGTCCTTGCAAACACCATCGGGAGCAATAATGGGACCAGCAGCCTCGCATTTGTCGCCGTTACGAACGAAATTGTAGTCACACTCGAAGTCCTTATCGCTACATTCACAGGTCTCGGCAACAGGGATAGGAACGGAGTAAGCCTTCTTAATGAAGCACTTAGCATCCTTCTTGCGGCGGCGGTAAGTAAGCTTAGTACCCATAACACAGGTAGGCTTGCCATCTTCATCCGGACGAGCATTCCAACTTTCCATGTCCTTATCTTCGCAAGTATCCTCGTGAAGGCCTGCAAAATCGATAGTTATAGCGTGGAATTTCTCACGGGCATTAGTGTGGCCTTCAAGAATGAACTTAAGGATAGACGAGTCGTCGGTAGTGAAAAGCATTTCGGGCTGAATCTTCAGGTCATCGGGAAGTTTAACTTGGTCCCAAGTATCACCATGGTTAAGTGAGTAGGAGAACTCAGAAACATCTTCGCCGCGAGTATCAGGGATAGCAACCAAGATAGAACCTTGATCACCAAATGCATATATGTGTGCGCCAGACAGCGCTTTCTTCCAAGTGAAACCAGCATCATCGGAAACATAAAGGTCGGCATCCTTCAAGGCAGTGAGGTAATCACCAGTGTTACCATTAGCCAAAACAAGACCGGGCACGGGGCTGGAGAATAAGGGGCCGACATTGTTGGTGTCTGTGATCGAGTGGAGATGGATCCTATCACTACCAGCAGTGATAGGCTCGAATGTTCTGCCATCATCGAATGAGATGCTAGTCCTGATTTTTTTAGGCTCATCTGTCTTCTTTTCGACATCCTCCCAGTTCTCGACAGTATTGATGAGATAGATACCAGGAATAGAGCTGACCTTGGAGAAGTCAACGTGACCGCGCATATTACGGTTGGTGTGTTCAATGTTCTCCGTGAAGTAGGTACCATTCGAGTTACTAGTGAACAAGACACCCATTGGGTTAGAGGGGCGAGTCGTCATGACATCAACCTGGATGCTGTAATCGGTACTTTCAAGGACCGTGTAGGCTTCTTGGTCTAGGCGGTGGCCATGAATCGTCGGGAACATGGCACGATGCCAGGTCATACCATCATCGCTGATATATAGGGCCATTTCATCTGTACCCTGGGACGTAGTCGCAGCCATCATGAACTTCTTAACAACGGCCAAGTTCACTACGCCAACGACCGCCTTGTTGTCATTCATCTTGACTTCAAGCTCGTCTATCTTGCCATCGGCTCTAGGTTCAAAGAAGTTATCGGAGTAAAAAAGGCGCTGGTCCTCCTTGAATGGAGAGAAAAAGTCGCGAACAACACATAGAATGCGGTTGGTGTCCAAGTTAGAAGAGCCAGTGGTAAACTCTGGCGAGGACTTGGCCCACCAACAGCCCGAGATGTCGGTGCGCAAAGGAGAAGCAATCTCTTGGAAGTTGTTGGTAGTGTACATGGCGACCTCTTCACAGAAGATGCTCTCGCACTTCATGCCATTGAATATGATCCGGTCAACATCAGTGGCATGGAAGTGAAGAATGTCTGCTTGCATGCCACTGGTGAGTGCACCGCTGTCGAACTTCACCCAACTCTGGCCCTTATCGGACGTTTTCCAATGCTCTCGCTCACCGGAGAGGATGTAGGCACGGCTGGGATCATACTCGTGCATGATGAGCATGTATGCCTTACCAGCAGGCACACTCTCGAGCTTCTCCCATGTATCACCACCATTGGTGGACATGTAGATTGAGCGCTCATCCAAATTGTGGAAGAGCAATGTGTTGGAGCCATCAAAGTAGTTGATGTTCTCCGGGCGTGAAATGAAAGAGCTGACGTGGAGCGTTGGCGAGTCGCTCTTGGCAGCTGTGAGGGGAGCTGTCAAAGCCACTACACCCAGCAGCTGTACAGCGGCACCCCAGCCAAAGCCTCTAAACCGCATTGTGGCCGAGGGGAGATGTCGAGAACTCGGCGATCTATTATGGTGGGCGTCGTCGGATCGAAATCGAGTGTTTATGGGTAGTAGCGGAGCTTCAGCTAGCTCGGTTACGAAGCTTGGCTACGTCGCCGATCGAGTCTCAAAAGAGATGGCGCAAGGCTGATTTTTGCAGGAACAGGTTGCAAACGATAGTTTCGGAGATGTTGAAGGAGGACAGAATTCAAAAGGCACGATCAATTGTTATCGAGAAAAAGAAGGCACTCACTTTGAAATGCCGAAGAGAGAAGTTGCTAGCAACCAGAGCAGATTTGTGGCTCGTCGTTAAAGTAGGTAACTGCCCCAGTCTAGTAGGTGAGAATGGCCAGCTACTTTCTAGGCCTGTAATATGCGGGAAGGACACTAGATAAAATGGTCGATAAAATAGTGTGTGCAGGCAGCAACGATTTGCTATTTCTGGTAATTGCTAGCTATCACAGATACTTAAGAAAAGACGATGAAGAGATATCAAAATATGTTAGCAAAATACCGCAGCACCAGCTTGAGCATTACAGATAATAGAAGATGAAGATGAAAAAGAAACAGTGATCAAGACTAGATTTACAGCATATACGGTAAAAAGGAGAAGATCAGGTAACAAAATCACAACACAGACCTGTGGATCTTGCAAATCACCAAATCTCAAACCTAGGGATTCATTGATTCGTCTTGTATGCAACAACACGCAACCCAGAAATGAGAGCTTTCGTCTTGGTTTCCAGGAACTGGTGCAAGAGACGTCAGCGTAGCAGGCCTAAGCCTGACTTCCATCATCCAAAATCGCCTTACTACCCCAGATATAATTGGCCGCTTTGCTGAGAGCCGACAATGTTTCAAGCTCTAAACGCTCCAGGCCACGTTAGAGAATCGTGGCTGAGATCAACCAAATTAGCAATTACGCCACATGCCACAGTTGGATGTGTGGCCAACTGTTTACATGCTACAAGTTACGAGATTCACATGTCACGTTTCAATAGTGAATGCCACGAATTGCTTTGATTAAAAAATAGAGATAAACAAACGCTAGAAGATACGCAAAACAAAGTAATCAAGTAGTAGCTATAGTTTCTAAAGCAAAGCAGATATCACTCAATCCAAAAACAAAACTATAGCAAAAAAAGACCGTTCCAGTGACAATGATTGTACGTGACATCACCACCAATTCTATGCCGTCATGATGTGCAAGAGATAAAAATTATTCCTAGCTTTGTCATCCCAAGTTTGTCACCATCTAGAAGTCCCACATGTCGCTGGTCTTCTGGTCTGGCTTGATGCGGGGCTTAGGCTTGGGCTTAGGGGTCTCCTCTTCATCATCACCGCCACCAAACAGCCAGTCACGGTTGGTGCCCTTAGGGCCTCCCATACCATCACCGCCGATGTGAATACCGCGGCCAGAAGATTCATCACCTGCAGCCTTCTTCCGGGAGCCCATACCATCACCGGCAATGTGAATGCCACCCTGACTTTTGTTGGCGACAGGGGAATTGTCGGTAGTCTCCCAGCTTGACTCCATGTTTGCCACAGCCTTCTTGCGGTCAGCTTGGACTGTACGCTTGCCCTGAGGTGTGTTCTCTCCAGCAATATCAGTCATGGTGTACTTAGAATCTAAATCCTTGTGGCGATGGGCCATATCACTGCTAACGTGTTTGCGAGGAGCGGGCGTAGGTGCTGATCCGTCTTCTCTGTAAACATGATTTTCGTACAGATCCGATCCATCATTGTGTGCCGCGCCGCGAGGACGGCCTGCCGGGCGGTTAGACATCGGGCCATCATCCTCAATCTCGAAATGCTTCTCGGCATCACGGCGGGGCTTTGGCTGGGGCTTAGAGCCGGCAGGTGTCTCAGGGATAGTCCCGGGGATATTGTCCCAGTGGCGGACATCTTGAGAGCGAACACCACGAGTAGGAATAACCTTTTGGGGAGTGTTAAAGTCATTGAAGTCAAAGTGGTTATACTTGTTAGGATCGGCCTTGATGCCCAAAGCTGAGCGGCTCTTATCAGCAGGAGGTGGGCTGGGGGGGAGGTCCTCTTCGTTGAACACGCGGTTAGCGGTAAGGCCTCTGGAGGCGCTAATTTTGGAAGCAGCCCGGGCGCTAGGCGAACGAGATCTGCCACGTTCGCTATCCGAATCATCATCGGCAACAATCTGCTGGAACGAGCGTTGCTGAGGCCGGCTACCCGCATAGGGTGAAGCAACGGCAGGCATAGACTCGCTCTCAATCTCTTCGCGGGAACGGAATAGCGATAGAGTCGAGCTACCGCGAGACCGTTGCTGGTTGTGTGATTCGGATGAATCCTTGGAGGGGATGGCCTTTCCAGAGGACTTGACACAGTTGGTGATGAGACGCAGCTGGTCACTGTGGTCGCGAATGGGCCAGTTACGGCCGGACTTGCTGATGATTTCCAGTTGCTTCAATAAGGCGCCCTGATCCCAGCTCTGGCGAATTTGGGCAATGCGGCCATTGGCATCGTAGTGAACAAAGTGTGTCTATTCAGATTATCAGCTACCTATCGATACGATGTATGGCATGGTATGTAGCAAATACAACTTACAATGGGCAGAAGAACAGTGCGATCAGCCAGGAAGTTATCGTCAAGACCTGGGGTATATGGACCTCCACTAGTGACAAACTCTAGGATGGTCTCAAACTCCAAGGCGCTTGCGCCGCGGCCGTTAACCTCATCCATAACAGTCTCGCCCTTCTTCTTAATCTGCTTGCCGACCATGCCCAGGTGCTTGATGATGTTCTCGGCACCCGATACAGTAGTGGTGGTAGTGATGTAGTGCAGCGTAGCGTCAGCTGTCAGTAACGACGAGCTAGGCGCAGCAAGGAACTGCTTGTAGACTGATGAAGACATGATATCGCTAGTTGGTATGCAGGCTCGGTTCGTTAATATCGCGAATGGTATGATGGCTGGATGGATGATGTATAGTCTGGTTGAGGATATGGTAGATACAAAGGCCTGGAATGTCGGATAACGTATGGTAGATTACCATGACAATTGTGGTACAGTTTGTTCTTGTGTCAGGGAAAACAAAAACAAATGGCAGTATGATTAAAATATCAAAATAAAGACTCTCCAAGGTGGGGGATAGGAGGCCAAAGCTGAGAAGGAAAAAGAAGGGGTAGCTTCCAGTCGAGGCCAGACAACTAAATCAGAACTGGCTGGAGAACAAACGCTTCAAGGGGTTTTTTATATTCAGCGTAAGCAAGGGACCGCCAGGGCTGCACAGTATATCTCACTAGTACTGATATATACGGTAGCAAACCAAAACACAGCTCACAATTTGCGTTAACTATAGCTACATATATCTGTAATTAAGTCATGTTTATCTTTCCAATACATTGGCTTTGCAGGTCAAGTATGTTTCCTTTGTTTTGACTAGTGAAGTTTAAGATCTGATATCTACACTATATCTAGAACTCTTCCACCAAACATCTCGCCTGCAGATTCATTGCTTGCTTCCAGTTTCAAACTGGTCCATTATTGGTTTAGCAGAGGATCTAAGGCGCGTTTATACATATGTAACAACAATAGTAGTGCCCTCAACTTAGGTCTAAACGCGAATATGTTAAGACATCTCTAAAGGATTGTTTATTTTCTGATCTTGCTAATGGTTGCTGGTCAGATCCATTTTCCTGAGCTCACTATTCAACCTACTTTCTAAGCTAAAGCAAGTAGGGTTAAGTGGATACTTTAACTTACACAACATAGGGTTTGTAACCCTAAAACATGGTTATGATTTGTGATACATTAAGATTTCATCGACATGATGTTGATATAAATGTATTTTTAGACTATATTAGGGACATCAAGTGTCTACATCATAAGAAATTGTTTTTTTTTTTTCAAAAAAATATAGTTGCATACCCTACGTATTACGCCCACATTGAATTAATATTGAAGCGTATAGTATTACAAAGATATCTAATAAACTTGTATCGTAAAATACCGGGATACCAGAAGATTATGGCTTGGAGTTGCACTGCCCAATGTGCAAAGTTAGGCTCTTCTGTTGCTAAAATAAGCTGCACCAAACTACATATTGGAAAAAACAAAGTATATGTATATGTAGATTCCTGAAATAGATAGGTAAAGTTTATCATTTTATTATCAGTACTTACATATTTGTATAGGTACATACAGATACTACAATATACATGCATGTACGAATATATTTTATCACTAAACAACTAAATAAAAATGACAACTCCTCATAGCGGAATATCGGATACAAAGCTAATATACGATGCTATTCTGTGAATCAACAATATCTTACTTTTATTAAGAATGTATAATATTGTATAGATACATACATGAACATTGTGACACCACGAAATGTGACCTGTACTATGACGTTGTGCACGAAAAGCCTAATATATTCTGCACACTCGTATTCACCTATGCATACTAACCGATTACACTATTTGGGACATGAATGTCCAAATGTAGTATGAAGGCTCAAGATTAATACCACCAATGGTGATAAGGATCAGTAAGAACCAGGCTGCATCGACTTTTTAGGTTATCATGTCGTACTATGCTATTTGGCTGCTCTGAATATCAAATTATATAAGTACTATGGATGGCTTTGTGTTTTTTTGGGCCTTTTTTTTCTTGATGTTTCATGTCATCCAAGACTTAGGCTTGACCACTATCGTGTGAGAGTAGGATGGTGGGAAGTTATGATAGTGACGCATGCTAGCTTATCAGGGGAGTATCGGACCAGTAGAAGAAAGTAGGGCTTTCAACGTTTGCAAAAACGTGTCGTATTGCATGATGTTACTCTGAATAAGGTATGCTTTATATAAATATATATTACTATGGTATGCTTCTTTTAAGGTGGATGATTCCACAAGTTTGGCCTAACAAGTTTACGTGGTCTAACAGTTGACGTAAGACCAACGATTAAATATTGTCAGAGTTACATAAGGGGCAGGGGCCGGAAGGAAGAATGGAATCGATTTAGTGGAATTAATCAGACTTCCTGCAGTGACCTACATGTAGTATGTATATCTGTAGATGCAACTATATAGATAGTAAATATGATGAATAAGTGAGTATGACCTTTGTGGCCAATGTATACATGAACACCTTTGTTTAGAGAACCTTCGATTAATAAGACTGTAGTACACCAGATAATTATCTTCACCAGTTTGTATCTTTCCCTGGTTGACACCTGAAGCGTTACTTCAACTAAAGGACCAGCTGATGGAAAATATGTCGGAGGATTGCAATTTCTGGACGCTAGTCTAACTGCAGATAGATCGTAATCTTCAGCTACTATTGATCGCGCACTAGTAGTAATCGATACAAAATGAAATAATGTTGAGTGGTAGTGCTACTATGTAGACGCGACTTGCATACATATTTTGTTGATCTGGTTGATTTTTTTATAGTTTTGTTCTTCTTTCCTAGTTTTGTCTTTGATAATATATATATATATATATATATATATCTTTACCATGCCTTAGCTCTAGGTTTTAACTACGCACATATGATTGTGAATAACTCTAATCCCTAGTGTTTATCACAGTATACATACACAGGAACTTGTTTAATCATTATAGAAGTTATCAAGTGTGTCTAGCGGAGGACTTGAATTTTCAGATCAGTAACCAATCCTGCGTCGTATGATCTTAGTGATTCAGGTAGACAATAAAGATAGCCAAGTCAAGTCAACCCCGGAGGTTTTTTTCGGAATATGACATCGACCGGCTATTTCCGTCCGCACCGTTTGGAACACACAGAAACTACAAGTGTATGAAGAGTATGAAGCGTATGACGTTAAATGTATGTTCCGTCTTCATAAAAGTTCAGGTATGTAGATGTTGAGTATAATCAAGTCAAGTCAAGACAGCTTCCGTCCGAGACATAACATGCTATTCCGGTGAAATCACAGTAAGTAGACGTTGAAGAATAAGTACAAATACAAATTCGAAACATCATGACACAGTTCTATTATTTGTTAAAAGTTGATGTCCGGATTTTATTGTTGTCATTCAAAAGAAAAACAAGTCACCGGATAGACTGGAATTTCATCATATCCTATGTTGTGTTACACACACTTGCTTCTGTTTTTTTCCCTTTGGTTGGAGTGAATAAGTAAGCCAAACAAAACGGCAAATGATTCAATGAGGTCAATGTATGTACATATATCATAGTACAAGAAAACAAGCACGGGGACAAAACAGCTCATTCATCATGATTAGTTCATCGTAGTCCAACGTATAACATAACCTTTTCTCCCCCGAGTCTTCCGTCGGTTTATCATTGTGAACATCATAAGCAATAGAGCCGTTTGCTTGAAAAAAAAATGGCAACTTGATCTTCCATGTCAGACTTACCAACGCTGATATCTTTTCTTGTCAAATACATACGTAATTCTTATCATATGCATTATTGATATTATGGATGGTAACACAATCTTCCTTCTCTTATACTAATATTGGTTCCCGTTCGTTTGGATTTCAAATTCACATTCTCAAATCCAGCTAACCATATATTCTTGAGTGAATGGGGATCTTGACTTCATGTTATAAGTAATATTTCGCCATATGTATTACATAAAAGTGTATTTATTGGTTCTTTTTTGTAAGCTCAGCTGCAATATTGGAAAATCCTAATAAACAAGTTTTGCGCAAACAAATATCCACACCCTAAGATGATATACTGTAGGGTTAGGGTATACAAATATCAAGATTTCTTTCTAGCTGAATGATAAAATAGGGTAATGATTTATTAGGATCTGCACGCCAACGAATTCCGGAACTTAAACGATCTCTCCAGAATGTTCAGGGTATAGACTTGTTATATTATATATAAAAAATCATTTTCGTATTTGTTAGTAGATGTGTACAATAACTACTTATTTTTTTTGTTAATTACTTTATTTGACAAAAATCTTCAAATTAAAGAGTATAAAAACGAAACTCAAAAACAACATTCACTACGATATATAGAGCGAAAAGGCCTTGTTTTCAGCGATGCCGTCCCTCTTTTCTTGTAATCTTCTGGTTCAGCCCCTCAGAGAACCAATGGTTTCGTAAGATTTGGTACAAGCTTAGTTGAGGAGAGGAAGAAGAAGGCCAGCTTGCTCTTTGCGATATTCTTTTCGGAAGATTTAGAAAAATACAGAAAATAAAAAGGGTCTTTAGCTTGGTGGTGGCGTAGAAAAAAACTCACTTTAAAAGGGATCTTTCGTGTTCCTCCCCTGCATCTTGACCACATAATAACAAATTCTATCAATGTCAATACTTTTTGTTGCCTATTTTTATGTTTCGCATTCAATTCTGCAGACTCCAAGGGGCTAGAGGGAATTGGTTTAAGGGTCTTTACATGTATAATGATAAAAATGATGAAAAAAGTGAATAAAGAATTAGTTCAGCCCAGCTATAAAAATGTAGGTTAGCCCCTGGAGCTAAGAGTCCCCTAAGAAGCCACGAGAACAAGCCCAGAATGTCAAAAGAATTCTATTACTAGTTTGGCGCTGCTTATCACACCTGGACTAATATTCAAGTCACATCCTTCGTGATATGAGATAAACGCATTGGAGACAAATTACTTCTGGTAAAGGATATCTCCATGAGGAGCCGAAACAAGTGGCGTAAATGATATTAACGTTAATATGTACGTACAGATACAATTGACGTTTAATCGTTAGTTAGTTGTACTTATCACCTAAAAAAAATAGAAACTGCCCACTTGGGTTACCTAGATATAGGAATGCCAAAAAGAAACACGGCTCACTTCTGCTTGTATGGTTATAGAGTAGGGAGTTAGACAACGTTAGTTTATTAGTAGACAAACACGGACACAGACATCTTGGACTGGTCGCAGCTTGCCCTGATATATCCTTGGATGGCGTAGATGACCCTAATGGATATGTATAAAGCAGAGACACCAAATGCCCGTAGAAGGAAATAAAGGTCAGAGAGTATATACATATGTAAGGGTAGCTTGTTACAAAAATGAAATAGCTTACTCGTACATTGATTGATTTCGATTTTTAAATGCCACGAGCATACACGGTTGCATTTTGGTATGGAAAAGATACGCTAAAAAGCTTGAGCTATATCTATGTACTATTCATGGCTATCCTTTCTATTCGGAAAGCTATTTCTCAATAAGTTGTCGCTCATCTATCAAAAAATCTTGTAGTTGGTCCCTGCTGGGGGGTAGTCGACACTATTAATTCATCTTGAATAGACAGGCGCCATGAAACAGAAAAATGGGTTCCTGGCAAGAAGTATAATTCTAGACAGGGGATGGTGGGAAATATCGATGGATATACTGAAATCTATAGTGGTATTGATACTGGGGTGACCTGAAGAGAGCGGTCGGGTCGTGCTCATAAATGGAACAATTAATCAAGGGTTTGATGCGTGTCGTCGGCTACAAGAAATGGAGAAAGTGTCTAAAGACGGGTGCAAACCATGGGCATGAGAACTCAGAGAGGCAAGATACTCGTATAAAGCTCACGAATAAGCTGAGAGGTAAACCAGGAGCATAACAACTCGATGTGCTAAAGTGAAGATATTCATGACAGCCGGAGAGGCTATATCCGAGGATGAAGGAAGACAGATGTAGTGTTTTATTTGTATGATGTTGAGGTCGGAGGCGATCTAATGTATAGGTACGTTCCCTGCAGGGGATACAAAAGGTGACATTCGCAATGTTGTCAGGGCTGGAGCGAAACGAAATACGCTATTGAACTGTATTGAGATAAGATTTGAGTTGTAACGCGTGGTAGAGTGTCACTGTTACAACGGACAATAGGGAACAGAGACATATAGTTGTACTAATAGTTGTATACCTGAGTTCTGGAAATCCGGAAATGGAGATCGGGGACGTGACCTGGACTAAAGAAGTGGCGATGGGAAGCGAGAACAAATTGGGGCCCTGATTCATAACCCATAGTCTAACTGACAACAAAGGGAAACATGCGAGATGGGTGGATTGGCGGCGCAAGTCGTTGACGCGGCTCATTTAGATGGATATGTGAATAGTGGATGTTGTTGATAGACCAACTGACCTGGTAGTAGATTTTGACAGGTGGATGTCAAGAATTATCTGAGATCAACACTTGAATATAGCTAGTCTGATATTTATCAACTCGCAAAAATCAACAGTAAAGCCATTAAAACATGCTATAGGGTGTAGGGTGGAAGCTAAATGAGGCTCGGTTGTTTATCGTGAAAATGGAAAAGGCTAGAGCTTGTTTGGTGCCTTGCATGATGACGGCTGACCAGGCAAAAAGAGCAGTTACTTGCATTTTACTTCAGCTTCCTACCGTTGTTTTGTGGGGATCGTTGCTATCAGTGAAATAACCCCTTTCCGGCAAAGTGATTGTAGCTGCTCTAAATACTAGAAACCATGGTTGTTCTTGCTGTGTTTACACACGATGTCTCTATACACCGTCGTGCCCGAGTAACTACTTCTTTAGGATAATGTTTACCAAGTCACGTGTACAATACTTAGTCGTTCCTGATTTCATATTCGTAGCCTTATCTCGAGCATCACCATCGCTCATGGAGTGGTTTCTTCAACGTGGAAGCCAACTTATGCGTGCATCAAGGTCCGTGGGCTATTTTCCCTCATTTTTAATCTATTTTTTTTTTTTGCTTGTGATTTCTGACCCCCCCTCATTGTTTCTCCTTTCCGTTCCTTCGTTACTAGCTTGCTTCCATCAAACCTAGCTAGGCCCCAAACCCAAACCCAGAGCTTTGGCCTTTGACATCCCGTTTGGCGCCCAACAAGAGAAGGACTCACAGAACAGCTCTCCCTGCCCTGTTCATCCAGTAAGCTAGTCACGCTCAAGTTCGTAGAAGACCCCGCTACGAATTCATCATCACCGACAGATTGGACTAAAAGCCCTTCATTGTAAAGTAGACAAGGCAGCTAGACCAAGGACACCAAGTGACCGCGCTCTAATAGGGTCCGTTTGGTAGAGCCCGTAATTCCGATTTCGATTCCGATTCCGATTGGTACTTCTCTAAGCATCAGGCCTTGGTTGTGCTCATATTGACTACGTATTGGTCAATACGTTGATAATATAGACTAGATTTCTGGCATCGCTATCGATATACACCCTACGATTCAGTCTTAGTATTTCTTCTATTAGATGCTGTGTACTACAGTTAATACCCTGTGAATCATTTCTGTCGCGATTTAAGTCAGCGCGGCCGGAGAACAGCTTAGCTTGCATCTTGTGTTGGTGCCACTGCTGCTGTAGGTAACACTGATAAGCATTACACAATAGTGCAACTGTTGCCTTGAAGGCGCTATTAGTGATATTTGATGGAGAGAAATACCACTTCCGCAGTTGCAGATCTTCAATTCATATGTAAGAGTTGCTAAAACCATCTGTAGCGAGAAAACAATGGTCTGTTTAAGAGACTGGTCCTCGCTGCCAAATTGACCTGGCCATTTTGATCCCCTACGGCTGCTTTTGTCACTTCTAGGATTGTTGGTCTTACTGCCTTGCCTGCCCACGGTGGATTCTCATCATTTGGATTTGGCTGACTATTGTATTTTATCCTCACATAGGAAAAAACAGCCCTTGTCCTTATTTCTGTCTGCTTCTAGGCTGGCTTGCTAGACACGGACGATTCAAACTCTGTTTTCCTCTACTATCTTTTTCTTGATCTTTACTTTTTTTTTTCTTTTCTTTTCTTTCTCTCACTTGTTGCCGTGACCGCGCACGCAAGCTAAACAAGCTTCACGCACACCCTGCGTTGCTGCGGATCTTAGAAAACGCATACTGGAAAAACTTACTGGTGGGTAAAACTAATTGCTCTTTAAGAGCTATATTGTTGCATTATAGCCCTCTGAGCTTCTTCTCCTGACCCGATTTCTAACTCCTCTTAAAAACATTAGCATAGCTACATGCTGCAGTGCCGTGATTCGACTAATTCTTCGTCCCTCGTTTAATATCTTTTTTTATTGTTCTTTTTCTTTGCATTATCTGCTGCAACTTCTCTTGGGCGAGGGGCGTTTGCGTCGTGTTTTTCTTTTTGTTTTGCTCCTTGATTCGACTCAGATTCGATTTGATCAACTGCGCTCCACGATACCCCTTCTATTGATCTCCCTATCTTTGACGGCCGTTCAAGCACCCGACTGACTGACTGAACTGTCTATTGCGATATCATTATTCAACACCCCTTCATCTTTGGCCTGGCCGCCCGCCGAACGACCAACGAACCGAGCAAGCAAAATATAGCACGAACGGCTGGCGCCATTTCTGGTCTCAAGAAGGACCCTCTATCCCGATTCCATACATACTCGAATTCACACACAACCGCCAACATGCCGTGGCAACCACTACCGCGCATTGCTTTTGCCATTGCAACATTTCCATTCCAGCCCGCAGACCCTGCCGACTTGCCCCTTGAAATCGGTGACGAGCTGTACATCATCGAGGAAACTGATGATGGTAACTGGCTCCGTGGCTACCTAGTAGCGCCACCAAGCTTGCTATCTGGCCTAACATCCATTAAGGGACAGACTTTAGAGGCTCGCGTCTTCAGTGGCATCTTCCCGCGAAGCTGTGTCGAAGTGCGCGAGCTTCTAGGTGAAAGTGACGAAGCGGATGAGGTTGTCGACGAAAATGAAATCGATGCCTCAAGATCACCAAGTCGTGCTGCTACTGGAAGCGATTCTGCTAAAAGTGGCCTGGCATCTAATAGCAGTACAAATTCTAAGCGCAAAGCCTCCCCATTACCTGGTGGTGGCGACCTACGTACCAACATGATTACACCTACGGGTGTTGTGCGACAACCATTTCGGGAACTCATCAATGGCACCGGAAAACTATCTGTTCCCGTCTTGCGAGACCCTAATGAGCCGAAACCCGCTGCGCCCGTTCCATTGCTCAAGGTCGGTGATGAAACACCGACATCTGCCTCTGAACCATTGATCGACGAGATCGCTTCATGCCTACGGGAATGGCAATCAACAAATCTGCATGAACTACTCCTTACTCGTGAATATGAAAAACTTGACCGCCTCTCGACTCTTGTCAACTCACTTAGCATTAGCCGACAGCAGTTTCTTCATAATGTCTTAACTGCCAGTGAGTATGATGATTTGAGGGAAAAGACTGTGTGGGATTTAGTACGTGCTAATAAGCTATGCGGCAACGATATCATTGTCCGCGACCCTGCTCAGCGCGGCCGCATCTTGACAGGTGACGATTCCGTAGTCCAGATTACCACCCTCCAGGCCATTTGCAGTCTTTTGGACGAAGCCCCAAAACCAATCATAGAGTCAAATACATTGCACCATCTCTTGGTAGACGTGCAGGGATTTGCAGGCGCTACAGCAGACGAGACTACTCTTGAGCTTTTCCTGGTGTCTCGTGCAGTTGATGGTGGGGCGTCTCAGGTATCGGAATGCTTTGCTGTTGTTGTACCATGTGGAGGGTTGATCGATGGAATGTCAAGTTCCAGTGATATGCGCACTCTTTTCACCGATCTTTCTTCGCAGGATATTGGCGAGATACCTTCAGCCGCCAACGATCTATTCCTGGTCATCAAAGTTAGATCCGTACAAGCAATGGTTACGACAAAACCTGGATCACGTTCAGGATCAACAACCCAAGGCTCTTTACGTGAACTAACGAAGCCTCTTTCTGCTGCTGGCAAGCAAAGCGTACGACGGAGCTTGATGTGGGGCAGTAAATCACGATCTCGAAGTGCTGCAGCACAGCCCAAGTTGGACCCCCTTAACGAACAACCCGAATACTCACGGCCACGACCTCCGACGACTGGCAATGATTCATATTCCGGCAGCCACACTCGCGACGGCTCGCAACCACCTAGCACCGCTGGCTCCCGCTCACGAAGCTCACTTGAGGGTAACCGCGAAGCTACTTCACCGACTTCAACAACAACATTAGTCGAGCGGACTGTCGGCATCGGTATACTCAAGGTTAGCTCGATAATGAAGCAGAAAGACGACGCTGAGGTTGTACACGTTGTCAACATCTGGTCGCCGACCAATTCGCCCCACAGTGAAAAGTCAGAGTCAGAAGAGTACGACACTATCTTGCGTGAGATGATGGATAGTAACACGGGCATGTATGAAAAGGGTCGACGTGGTGAGCGCCTTCAGGTAGCGCTCAAGGCTTTCAGTCATCCGGATCTGATGCCCTCATCAAATCTACTCCTACTATGCTGTCCGGCGTTGGTACTACCAACAAAATGGGTTTCTCTGGCGCACCGACAAAAGCGCGCTCTGATATCTACTTGACGCTTGACGAAGCTGCTCTTTCTCGACATGCACTCCTTTCGCGCTATGGGGGTAATCCCACTACACTGTCTGGCAGCATACAAGGTTCCAACTTACAAATTACTATGGAGGTTCGGAGAGCGACGGGAACCCGCATTGAGAATTGCATATTTCCATCGTCCAACAGTGCTGGATTGTCAAACTGGAAATCTTGTGCTGTAGAACGTGGCGAGCGTTGGCGGCAAACTATCCGCCTGTCAATACCCGCCGGCGATGTGCCGAAGGCTCATGTTGTTGTGTTCATCGCAGATAGCCCGAACCCGCCTTTTGCCCTAGCATATATGCCACTATGGGACCACAACGCGTTCCGTAAAGATGGCCCTCACTCTTGTTTGCTGTACAAGGTCGATGAGCACACTGCTACGCCAACACCCGGACCGATTGGAAAGGGTGGATATCTGTCATTACCCTGGAGCGCTAGAGGAAAAGACGACCAAGCCGAGGTTACTGGCCCTCTGGCTATGATTTGTCTGTACACTTACCTCTGCAGCACCAAATTCTCCCAAGACCGAGTTGTATTGAGTCTAGTAAAATGGAAGGAGGCTAGTACCGAGGAGATCCCCGACTTGCTGAAGCAACTTGTGTTCGCACCTGAAATTGAAGTTGTTAAGCTACTCAACGATGTACTAGATGCGCTATTTGGTATCCTACTAGAGCACAACGGCAACGATGAGTATGAGGATCTAGTGTTCACGGCCTTGGTTAGAGTCCTAGGAATCGTACACGATCGTCGCTTCAATCTAGGCCCACTAGTTGACCAATATGCCGAAAACCGGTTTAGCTATCCATTTGCTACACCTTGTCTCGTCCGCTCCTTCACTCGTTTACTGGAGAACCCAAGTGACTCCGTAACAGCTCGTAAGCTGCGATCTACTTTCAAGGTCGTGCGTCATATTCTCAAGTTCATTACCCACGCACGCGGCCAACAGAAGCTTAAAGAGGCTCATCTTGGTATCAACACGAATTCACCAAGCTTTACACGCCAGCTACGTACAATTTTCAAGGCACTGGATGCCATGATGCGAAATAGCCAGCCTGTACTTGTTGGCAGTCAGACGCTAGCAGTGCAGCACTTCCACACTTGGCTACCAGAACTTACCGGCTTACTTTCTACCGAGGAAATCCAGCACATCGCTATCGACTTTATGGACTCCTGCGCGGATGTCAAAGGCAAGCTCGTACTCTACAAGCTAGTTCTTATTCTGAATTACGCCACGCTTGATATATTTACTTCTGCCGAACAGAAGGCTGTCCTGAGCGCTAATACCGTCCGCTGGATAGCTCCCCACTGGGGCCCAACCGATGATCCTAACCCTCTCTGGCGTGATCAGGTACGGCTCTGTTGTTCAGTCCTGGCTAGTCAGATTGAGACCTTGAACAACGAGATTCCAGACCATATTCCGAAAATCCTGGACTCATACTTGACTATTCAGGCCATGCCATCCTCTGAAAAGATATCGCTATCCCTCTTATTCCCATCGTCGTATCCTTTCCCTTCCAAGCCACTATCGACACCGGTCGTGTTCGATGAAGCGCTCATGGAACTTTCTGCTATTCTGGCTGCTCTGTCAAATTCGTCTAGTGGAATGCAACTGGAGATTGCGGATGCAGAGCTTATTGTGCTCTTAGAGAATACGTTGCGGGTGCACATGAGTATTCTATGTGGAGAGGCATTCCCAGCCAACTGGCTTAGCATACACATTTTCCACCATAAGTCGATTATGAGTTGCTTGCAATATGTGGGTAACATACTGCTGGATTCATTCCTTCCAGACCCTGATGAGGCTGAAGACTTCAACACGGAATTGTGGAAGTTGTTCTTTGCTACTCTTTTGAAGCTTGTTGGCAGTCCATCTCTAGCGTTAGAAACATTCCCAGAGCAGAAACGACGGGCAGTGTGGAAGATTGCAGGAGACGTGCGCGAGCATGGAGCGGCTTTGCTAAAGCGTACATGGGAGGCCGTTGGTTGGGAGTCAAGTGTTGAAGAGAAGCAGCGTTATGGCCTGGACAAAATGGGTGGCTATCAAGTACAGTATGTGCCTACATTGGTCAGCCCGATTGTTGAACTGTGCCTTAGTGTGCACCAGGGGCTTCGGACGACTGCTGTAGAGGTTTTGCAAACCATGATTGTCAGTGAGTGGACATTGAGCGAAGACTTGTCGGTGATCCAGACCGAGATGATCGACTGCCTTGACCGCTTCTTCAAAGACAAGCCGGTTGCTGATAGCGTGATTTACAAGAGGTTCGTCTTCGAGTTGCTGGAGCGGTTTGAGCCAATGGCTGAGATGAACGACGATGACTCGCTGTATGCTGCCACGCGCGAGTTGATGGTGACTACAGATGAGTTCCTTGACTTGCTGATTGCCGTCCATAGTAGTGAGGATACTAGCGAGGCCTCGAACCTCATCAAGCGTCTGCGACTCATGGAATTCTTGCGTGACATGCACAAGGAGGAGATCTTCGTGCGCTATGTTCACCAACTTGCAACTCTACAAGCCGAGACACGGAATTTCACAGAAGCTGGTCTGGCACTTCGTTTGCATGCTGACCTATATGACTGGGATCCGACCCGCCAAGTCGCAGGACTGGAAGACCCTGAGTTCCCAGTCCAGACGCACTTTGAGCGCAAGGAACGCATCTACTTCGACATGATCAAGCATTTCGAGGAAGGCGAGGCATGGAACTCGGCTTTGGCGGCATACAAAGAGCTGCACGTGCAATACGAAGAGAACGTGTTCGACTTCTCCAAGTTGGCTCGCACCCAAAGGGCCATTGCTAAGATCTATGAGACCATTGCGAAGAGTGAGCGCATCATCCCCAAATATTTCCGAGTTGTGTACAAGGGCCTGGGATTCCCCGCCAATGTGCGTGACAAAGAATATATCTATGAGGGCTCAGTTTCAGAGCGTGCTTCGGCGTTTACCGACCGCATGCAAGAGCAGTTCCCCTCAGCGCAAATTGTCACGGGTGGCGATGTCGATGAATCTGAGGGTCAATACTTGGTGATCTCCGCCGTTGCACCACACCGCAATCTTGAGCATCACGTGTTCCAGCGGGCGCGCGTGCCTGCTATCGTCCGGGACTACCTTGTATCGTCAGCACCGGCCGTGTTCTCTGTGTCTCAGAAGAGACAAACGTCTGGGCCTATATCGGAACACTACGCCGAGAAGACTCTGTACACGACGGCTGAGCCATTTCCCACCATTCTCCGTCGAAGTGAAATCGTGGCTGTCAATGACCTGCGATTGTCGGCGCCTGAGGCTGGCCTAGAGCGTATTGTGCGCAAGACTCAAGAGCTTGCTACCCTCGAGAAGCGTGTATCTGAAAGCAAGGGCTCTGACGAGGAAGCTATTAAGCTCATTCTGGAGACAGTTACGGCTTCAGTAACTGCCACGGAACAGAGCGTATCGTGCTATCGCCAGTTGCTACCGACCAACAGCCGCGGCAGTGGTAATAACAGTCGGGCGTCTAGCAACGATGACATGTCGATGGACGAGGAGGAGGAGGAAGAGGAGGAGGAAGAGGAGATCCAGCTTCAGCCTCGTGAAAAGGCTATCAAGATGGCGCTTGTTGACCATGCCATTATGCTGCGCAAGTGCTTATCAATGTTTTCTCGCAGTACCAACGCTGCTCTTTCGCGTCATGCTGATGATCTCCAACAACGTAAGTACTCACAAGACATTGGCCTATATATCTATCACCCATACTAACATGATTCTGTAGACTTTGACTCCACTTACGCCCCCGAAATCGAGATGTTTGCGCCCCCTCCTGCACCCTTGCGTGATCTCACATCACCTCTCATGTCGCCTAACTGGCAACGTTCGTCGCCGACCGAGAGCTCACACGGCAATGGAAGTGCCGGCGGTCGCCGCTCAATCGACGGTGTTTCTGAAATCACGGCTGTTGTACGCCCCGTGTCGGTTAGAGTGGGCAAGGGCGCTCGACTCAGCTTCTTCAGTGGCCGGCGTAAGACTTCTGATCCACCGGTGACGAGCCCTACTGACTTGACTTCACCGCCTCTACCAGCCATCACAAATGGCGCACTCGCTCAGACTCTTGAGCGTGTCCGTAGTGGGACTCCCAATGGCCGCACAACACCCAATGGCGCGCGGTTGAACGGCCATGTTCGTACTGGCAGTGGCGCACACGCTAGAAGCGGTAGCCTTGCTAACAGTCTGAATGGAAACCCGGTCATCTTTAACCCCGTTTCACCGGTCAGCTCATCGTCCATCAAGAAGCAGCGTCGTAGCTTCTTCCACGGAGGCGGTGATCTGAACCTCTTGGACAGCTCACATGGCCACTCCAACTCTCGGTCTCACACAGTTTCTGTCACGGCGAACAACCACGTTGATAACAACGACTTTGGTCCGACGCGATCAAACACGGCGCCGCCACGACCCAGCCATGACAATGGCAGCAATGAAGACTGGGTCATCGACTCGAGGCCATCAGAGGACAACGGTGCCATGCTTGCCGGAGCCAAGATGAATAGCATGCGTAAGCGGCTGAGTCTCCTCAAGATTGGTAGCAGCAGCAAGCGGGCACTGGCAGCAACCGGCGGCCCTGGAGCTGGGCGCATGGGCAGCGTCGACGAAGAGTAGAGCGATTTGTCGACGGCGGCTCGAAAGCTTAGCTTTCGGAGGTCCAAGTCTAGTCAGGTGTTCGGAGACTCTGGGCAGGTTGTCCTGACGACGTCGGGGCCAGTGCCGGTGCGCTGGAGCCTTGACCGATCAGGATCTAAGCCTAAAGGCCGGCGTCTAGTTAGACGGCGTGAATGGTTGCTGTGATGATGTATGCGGTCTTCTGTCCATTCAGAAACACATTCTTATTATTTTCTTTCCACCCATCTTTTGTTCATAATGAACAACTAACAAACACTCGCTCGTTGACCCAACCACTATTTCTATCGCTTTTTTGCTGCATATTTTCTACTTTGCTTCTTCCGCTCACTGCATCTCTTTTGTCATTAAAATCAGATTCTTTGCCTCTACCTTTTTTATTCTTCATTTTTTTTTCCTATTCTTCCTTTTTGGAGATTTCCTTGTTTCTTGTTATTTGTATACCACGGCCCGGGCAAAACGGCGATGATTTCATCTTGCTTTTTTATTATTTTATTTTCCTAGTTGTTTCTTGTTTGATTTTCTTATCTGCTGAATTTTCCTGTTAGACCTTTTTTTATTACTTTTTACTCTTACTCATACTATTCATATCCATTACTTGTCTCATACTACATCTTGCCGTTGCTTAGTTTTACACTCACTTTATATCAAATCAAGCCTTCTTTTTTTTTAGTTTCTACTTTTTTCACAGCAAAAAATTGTTGCTTGTCATTTTTTTCATTTGTCACATCTTTTTCAATTTCTTCCTTCAACTTTTCTATGTGTGCTTGTGATTTCTTTTTTTCGTGTGAGCGTTCATTTTTCTTTGTTGAATTTGTACTCGTAAGTAGTAATATTAATTAATCGATATGAGTTTGCAAGCAATGGTACTCTTATAGCTCATCTTAGACTGGTGATACTTTCTTTAGATGATCACGTAGGCCTAGAGGAACAGTCATATGATCGGTAACAACGAACCATAATTGTACAACACGATCGTGTAGGCCAATTCCCATCATTAACACGCGTATATCAGTGATTTATCTTTGGTACTTCTGGTGCGTTTTAGTCGTCTAGGTTGCAAGGTAGAGAGAGGCTTGATCGTATTCTCTGGTCAGCAAGTACGATGACGTCAGAGTATGTCACTGTCACTTCGCATTGATCATGTTGGGGCCTTGAGTACAAACTGATGAGTTGTTAAGTGGTGTCATTAGTACTATATGTGTGTATCCTTTAAGGTCGTAACAAAGGAAAACTATTATTATAGATTGATAAATCCAGCATTAAATCGTGCCATATCCATATGCGGGCAGAATGCTTCCCTTCCCTTTACTTTTGTTTTTTTTATTACAAATTTGTTTCTTCATGATTTTTTAGTTTGTGCCAAATGGCGCCGACGAGTTTACAGAGCCAGTAGCAAGGACCAACTCGATATCGACGAGAACATAGTCCCACAAAGCTAGGGCAGCCATGTTATCAGCAGACGGGGCAACCCACCACGGCGCCCAACCCTCATAGCCCTCAGTAGTGTTTGTCTTGACGGCAATCCAGCGGCTCTGCGAAGCCGGATCGGCATAGCGCAGCAGGGTGCGGCCCTGGGCATCCTGCACCGCGGTCCAGCCATTGTAGACGGCGTTGTTGTTCTCGGGGAAGGACGAGGTGGTAAGACGTAGAGCACCGCTGACGCCTTCGGCAGCGGAGAGAGCGAACCAGACGGCGATGGGACCAGGATGGGGCTGGGTGGGGATCACGAGGAGTTTGCCGTCTGCGAGTAGCTGGGTGCCGCTGGTGGTGTTGGTGGCGTTGGCTAGCTCGGGAGTTGGGTCGAGGCGGTAATAGTGGTCCGCAGTGTTGTATGGCGGAGGCACGGCAATGGGTGAGATCAAGGGGGTGGTCTTGTTGCGGTGCAGAATGGCATTGTTGGTGATCTCATTGCCGCCGATGAAACGCATGAAGTAGTTGGGCGTCTGGGCCGAGGCAAGCAGCGCCGACGAAAGGAGGAGGATGGTTGAGCGAAGCATATTGGTAGATTATGAGTAGGAGAATGAGACGGGAAATTAAAGAGTATTAAGATAGAGAGATTAAAGGAAGTGATATTGAGACGTAGTGAAAAGAGCAACCGAGATATGATTATCGTCGCTCGCTTGGGTAAAGAAAGGAAGCCCAAGCTAGACAGACACAAACGGCAGCCGTAGTGTCTTATATGTTGATCGCAACTTGCCACTTTCACTTTCACTAGGATTAGGATTGAGGCTTGAAGTCGAGCAAAGATTCCTTCCTCCCTGGCTTTAACCTAACTTGGCCCTATGTGGAACAATAACATAGCAGTGCTAATTGGGGTGAATTCTCTCACTTAGTAAGTACACCAATGTAGTATGTAATAGTATTGAACTGGGCTGATAATCAAAAACAGAGCCAGCCCCCTCTATTTCCACATCGGCTGTATTAATGATAATTATAGTAATAATAGCAACACTTGCTCACTTAGCCCTGTGAACTGCAATTCTGATCATGCACACAAAATACAACTAAAGCTGTACTTGTGGCTTTTGAAACACTTTGTTAGTCCATGAACCTTGCTCCTCTATTCTTCTTGATCTTCTTTCATCTTAAATTATGTTTCTTTTTTAGACAGCTTAGCTCACAACTAGCATGTTGATCAGCATATCGCAAGTGCCATCATTTCGATTTGCTTGGCTTTGTTTCTCACTTTGACAGACTATCTCGGTTCTAGATGACTTCACCACCGCTACTTGCTACTTGTTCACTAGCCAAGAATCACATGCATATCTGCCTCTATTATAGCACTGATGTATAATGAAAGCTCGTATTATTTTTCTCTTTCTGCATCCCTTAGGCCTCCCCACTAGTCGAGAAAAAAGTCTTCGTTCTATGCAAAGTGTAGGGCGTTTAAAGACTATGATTTGCTGACTGGAGAGGCAAAATATTGTCGATCGTCTAGTTCGTTTTGGTGCTTGAATACTTTTGAACTTATAGAAGCTCTTACAACTATGTATGTACATAACTGCCTACGATATTAAGGCCGACCTCGCATGAGGTAGTTGGTTCAAATCCAGCCGGGGCAAAACTACTACTGACGTCCACCCTATGCTTATGGTAGTGCGTCCGAGGGTTTGGGCAGCCTCTCCACTCACGAAGTTCCGCAAAAGGTAGATGCCAGGTAGTAGCCATACTGTTCTAAGAGGAATTATGATACAAGGAGCTACAAAATGCTGGGAGGTTTTGAGACAGGCTCCCGACGAGGTGGTTTTTCCCGGAAAAGATTAGAAGTTGAAATGCGCAGGAATAGCATATAACGAAACCATAACATATGTTCTGTATCTCAGTGGCTTGTCACTGTTGAGAAGTAGGTTGTCCTTCACCTTACATTTTATACTAGATTAGTTCAGGGCTGTGTATCTTAGAATACCAAGGTGCTACATAGCTATTAGAGCTCCATTTCCACCTTAATAAAATTGAATTAAAAAAAACATTTTACGTGGCATCTCACCGAACCTTGGAAAAGATCTTAGCTTGAAGAGGCTTCCCAGTCCTTCTTTCATTCACAGTTTCCGCTAGGCAACATCATATCCACAACCATGATGATATCATCTCTAATCTACGCCTTTGCTATACTCGGAGTTGCCATCTTCACTAATGGAGTCTACAAGGGCTGGCGGTTCTTTACACTGCATTTCAGCAAGCCAAAATCCCCTCTCATAGCCTATAGGCGGTCGAAACAGACTGCATATGCCTTGATCACTGGTTCTAGCGCTGGAATCGGACTTGGGATTGCACTGAGCTTGGCTCGGCAGGGTTTTGGCGTGATATTGCTTGGGCACAT
Source organism: Davidsoniella neocaledoniae (assembly GCA_009806295.1). NCBI lineage: Eukaryota > Fungi > Ascomycota > Sordariomycetes > Microascales > Ceratocystidaceae > Davidsoniella > Davidsoniella neocaledoniae. Next base: position 76,970 of record RHDR01000007.1, on the reverse strand, counting down.
GGCTGATGAGCTTGCCGAAGCTGAATTGTACATTGCAAAACTAGTACCAAGAGCTTCAGTACTGACTGTTACTATGGATGCCATGTTGGCATCCCCAGAAGATATCTCGGCTTGCTTGGAAAGTTTGAGAAAACGCGATCTTGCCATTTCAATTCTCGTCAACAACGTTGGCAGCATGCCCATTACGGGAGCGCTGTTTCGCGAATTCCGGACATACTCGCCCGAGGATATTGATAGAGTAATCAACATTAATGCTCGCTTCATGGCACATCTTACAGCACAAATGATACCGCATCTACGAGACCATTGCGCAGACGAAGGCCAGGAAAGATCACTCATTCTTTCCTTGTCATCTGCCGGCCAGGTCGGTTTGCCGTACCTTTCTATGTACTCGGCTACTAAGGCATTTGACATGAGTATCTCATGCGCCTGGGCACGGGAATTTACAGCCCATCAGGAAACAGCACAAATAGATTCTCTTGCTATTGTTCCTGGCGATGTTCTATCCCAAGGAAACTGTATTGGTGTTGTTCCAGGAGCACCTAAAGCCGAGGAATATGGAGAAGCCATAATTATGCGGGTGGATACAGCTTTAAAGCAGAAGAGAAGGGTACTTGTTCCGCACTGGAGGCATCATCTCGAAATCCGGGCTATGGACTTTATTCCAGAGGACATCTTGACAGAGGAGCTTACCAAGATTGCTGTGATGAAGAAAAATGCCTTCAACGCGCGACACGAGCGGGAGCTATGACTAAGAACTGGCTGAAGGAATACATATCTACAATTATGGCCACAAGAGTGACTGTTATATTCCAATGCCAAGTCTCTACCGTACTGTCACGATAATTTAACGGCATTATTGTTCAAGGCCAGGCATGCTATTTTGCATCCATTAAGATATTCGTAGTACATCGACCCAGGATCCGCATATCATCTGTGACTCTTAAGTGCTTGATACAAAAAAGAAATGGCTGAGCAAGTTAGATCGAAAGAGATGTGTATCCCTTCAACTACGAAAAGCGTCGTACTTTCTACAGTTATGACGAAATAATAAGCCCGAATACCACATCGGGCTGTACCGGCGGGCGCAGATATTCCATGAATGAATTCCTTTCCTATTATCTTACTTCTTTAGTTTTCATCTCTTGTAGCCTTCCGGTGCCATCTTCGCATAACATGCTTAATAGCGGTGGCTTATTGCCGATTTCGTGGCCGGCAATAGCCGAGATATAACGATACAAGCCGAGTAGGCGGCCGGGCTAGACTTTAAACCGGCCATGATTGACAAGGAAGATCACGATCTTAGCGCTAGTTTGAAGTGGAAATTCTGGATTCGTGCCGGACAAACCAGTACCAATATAACCCGTGTTTTCTAAATGTATTAATTAGTTATATACTACTACAGCTATGGCTGAAATGTATCTATACAAATATGCATTATTTGTTAACCAACATTGGCCCGCCTGGGAAAAATATACATGACATAGTATAGTTAGTCAACCTAAATCAGGCCACCCATCTATAAAATAATGTAACGCTCCACAAACTGGCCAATGATGGCAATTCTGCGTCCCTGATTATCCCGTCTTAGTCGTTGATATTCGGGCCGTCGAGCAGTGATTTGATCATTGCAGAAGAACTAAGGGACTTATATAAAGAACCATATAATCGCTGTCATTACTTCGTTCTTCTCATACTTCGTATTATCATCACCAACTTCAGTGCCCTATCACGATACTACCAGCCGATTTTTCCTACCTCAATCTATCAAACTTGTAACACCACCTACCTTTTGATCTAGAATAGCCCTGAGACTGGCTAGGAAGCTGAGAGGAGACCTACTAACTACCGTCTATCTCATTTGTTTGGCTGACTCGAAGACCAAACGTACGGTTTTGCGATGTCTTCCACATGATGAGAGATCAGGCTACCCGGCCTCAATGATAGAGACCGGAAGCTATGCAAAAGTCCCTTCGCTTTTCAACTACGATGTAGTTTATCACAATCTATTGCAACGATACATGTCTTTGGTGCCAATCATGGCGTCCCTTGTCCCTTGCCTTCAGGTATTGTATGATAAGCTTCACGCATGAGCCGGTGCTTTCTAGTACTTCCTTGGTGGCTGTTCTATGCGAGGTCTATGAGTCTTCATTTAGTGAATGGCTTGTGGTAGCTTAGAGCAGCTCTTTGAGATACTAGTTGTGCTGAGAATACACGGCTTCGACTTGATCTGGATAATACCAGCGAAAAGGATCTTGCTAGCTTTTAGCCCTCCCTCAACGTACCGGATATCAGAATAGACCATCTAACACGCTATGTAGAAAACCATACCACTCGATCAATAAAGTATTCACAATGGCTCCCGCTGCTATCTCCCCCGAACTCTGCTCTGTCCAACCTGTCGTCTCCAAGACTATGGCAGCGTCTGTCCCTGCCAACACGGATGTGGCTACTGGACTTGGCCCGGAACTTGCCGCCATGCATGGCGAGTGGGATGCCTTAACCTTCGCGCCGATCCGCGAAAGCCAGGTCTCGCGTGCTATGACTCGCCGCTACTTTGCCGACCTCGACGCCCACGCCGAGTCCGACATTGTCATTATCGGAGCGGGCTCTTGCGGTCTATCTGCTGCCTATGTGCTGGCTAAGACACGCCCCGATCTACGTATCGCCATGGTCGAGGCTGGTGTTGCTCCCGGTGGTGGTGCTTGGCTTGGAGGTCAGCTGTTCAGTGCTATGGTGATGCGTAAGCCCGCCGATGTCTTTTTGCGCGAGGTCGGTGTCCCTTACGAGGATGATGGCAACTTCGTCGTTGTGAAGCACGCCGCGCTTTTCACTAGCACTGTTCTGAGCAAGGTTCTTGCTATGCCCAATGTCAAGTTGTTTAACGCTACAGCTGTCGAGGACCTCATCACCCGCCCTGGTGAAGGCGATGAAGGCATCCGTGTGGCTGGTGTTGTCACCAACTGGACTCTTGTGTCACTGCACCACGACGACCAGTCTTGCATGGACCCCAACACAATCAACGCCCCTGTGATTATATCGACTACTGGACACGATGGTAAGCTACAATACTCAGCACCGGCTACTAGTTAGCCATCCCAAATTCATGAAGAATGTATACTGATTCTCTTTAGGCCCGATGGGAGCTTTCTGTGTCAAGCGTCTCGTCTCTATGCAGCGTATTGAGAAGCTCGGAGGCATGCGCGGTCTTGATATGACCTTGGCGGAAGATGCTATTGTCAAGAACACTCGTGAAATCGTCCCTGGTTTGATTGTCGGTGGCATGGAGCTTTCTGAAGTTGACGGTGCTAACCGCATGGGTCCGACTTTTGGTGCCATGGCCCTCAGTGGTGTCAAGGCTGCCGAGGAGGCTCTGCGTGTATTCGACCTGCGCAAGAAGCAAAACAATGTCGGTCTGTAGATCGCCGTTTTGGATTTCATAAAGAATCTTGAGACGAATCATTATACTTAGTCGCCAAGTCAACGGATCTTTTCTAATCTGTTTAGTCATCTAGCATGAAACAATGCAATCGAATTATCCAAATCTTGTAAAACCTATGAATCCCGTATGTGGGTAAGCGTAGACCAGTGATACTATCAATAGTGGCTTATATAATTCTAAGTAAATACATGTACGATCTTATACTAGCGTCGTATGATCATAGTGATTTAGGTAGACGTTAAATATAATCAAATCAAATCATGTGTGATCTTATGCATATTAGGTCCAAATCATGTAGCAACACCTCGAGAGTACCATATGTTTCGATATATCCCAGAACAAGAGAGACTTGAGATGCTATGATGTCTATTCTATCGATCCTAAATAACCATAATTCTAACCACCACGGGCCATTTTCTTGGCGTGGGCATCACGGCGATTATGATTTGCTCGAGAACCTTTGCTTGATTCCTTCTTCTTCCGGGCTTGATTAGTTGACGCTTCGTTTGGCGATCCAGCAACATTTCTGCCTCCTCGTCCTCCGCGATTCCCACGGCCTCCGCGGCCACGATGAGCTGTATGATCTCTACTGCTGCTTCCTTCTTCATCGCTATTTCCTTCGGGGCGAGTCCAGCGTGTCGATGTCAGCTGAGATTGCGACCCGTCAAACATGCTATATTTGACTTGTAGCTTCCGCTTGAGTTGTGGCGAGCGCTCCAACATGAAGGCCCATCCTTCTATCATTTCATCGGTCATGCCTGTTTCTGTGATAAGGGCCTTGCGGCTTGGAAGCGATTTCGCCTCTTTGCTACGATCGAATATCTCAGGTGTTGAGATGTAGGCCGTCCAAAGTGCCTGTTCATGTCCAGAAGTAATATCATCAATGTCGTCTTGGGACTGTTCGACTGAAGCCCCGATATCGTCGGCGTCGTACGTATCGTCACGTTCATCATCATCGGCATCGAAGGCTGCTAGTGCTGACAATATTGCAGCCTTGCTAGGAGCAGCTGATTTGTCATCAAGCATTTCATCGGCGGTTTCGTTGGCACCGCCTTTACCTATATGGAGATTCTTTGCCACAGCTGTATTGAGCCGATCGAGGTCATCATCATCAAATACATTGCGCCGCACTGGTAAATGCGCCCGTACAGCGGGTGGTGGGGGTATTGAATCCAATGATGGGGGTAGCTCATTACCATCAGACCTATTAGATTTATGTTAATGGGTTATTCGTGTCATATCATATAGTCAGCTAGGTAGGCCTTACAGTTGTTCTGAGCGATCTAATGATGCTAAATACGGTGGTAGGGACTCGTCGAGGAGATGTAAAACAACCTGCTCTACATCCTCATCATATTCATCAAGACACTTGCAAACGAATACACTTCCAAGATTGGGGAATAGATCTTGAATTTCTGTGACCTTGGATAGCTTGTGAGCATGCAGTTGAGCTTCTTCATTGTCAGTGGTCTCGATTGCGACTTCCTTCCCCTTGCTCTTACTCTTGAGTCGCCTTTGATCCGATGTTATGCCACTGCGTCTGACTCGTCCATAGTTACTACCCGGTCTGCGGAAGCTCTGTAAGCCAGTCACTCGACCAATAAGGGTAGCACTACCTGGGATAGAACTATCATTGGCAGTTTGTTTGATCTGATCGAGGAGGGACGTAGATGAGATTAACTCGACGACATATGAGTCCCGCCCACTTATCGGTCCGGCTTTATGGGCTTCAGCTGCGGCCTTCAACATATAAAGACGGTCTGCCAGCATACCAAGCCTTGCTTCACTTGGATCTAAAAGCCCGCAGAGACAGAGGTATCCGGTTGCAATAAGTACCTTTCGTAGCAAAGGGTCCATGGTCTTATAGCATGTGATAACGCCGTCCAGAAAATCATCGCCTGCAGCAAAGTATGCGGCTGTCCGTGGGTCGACGTGAAGTAGATGGTTTAGACGGGACAATGTTCTCTCAATGCTTCGAACATCGCCAGAAAGGTTGCCCTCCAAGAGACGCACAGCACTCTTCTTTAAGCCTGCTAGGCTAGCTTCAACACGTGAAGCATATGCAAGCCATGCCATATTCACTACTTCCCGCGAATTGAGTATATCGATGAGACATATATTGGCAAGTAATTCCCAGGATATCAATTCTGAGAGAGTATCGTCTAAGTTACTGTTGCTGCTGCCGCCGCTTTTGTTTATCATCTGAGTATACAGAGAACGCAATAGCCGGATGAACGCCGCTGTCTTCTTAGGAGCACCGCCAACAACTATCCCAGGGCCAAAGGTGGCCATTTCCGCGTAAGCTTCAGTGAGAAAAACAGAAGCGGATCTCCCGCTTGAAGTCTGAAGCCATGATTTGAATTTCTCTGGGCTCAGTGACAGTACTGCTTTTGTCAATGTACCATATGCCGCTATCAACGATGTCCAGTCTTGTGGTGAAATACTGTTGCGAGACTCGCTGCGCGGGAACCGGGCAAAATCAGGCAATACGCTCATTGCTGGCTAGTTTAGAGGTCTTGAGTATGATGTCAAGTGATCTACACAAGTAGAGCCAGATAAAATAAGTCTCTTTCCTAATACTGTGATATTGTTGTATAGACACGACGTTTGGTTTGGTGTTGGAGGTCTAGCAATGATGGTAGCTTGCAAATATAAGCCTATAGCAGCACTAAAGAAGGCAAAGTCCAATGGTAGAATGGCAGAAGAAATAGAGCACTGAAAATGAATGAAATCAATGAGAAGGAAAACAAAAGCTTGGAACTAAAACAATGCGAATAGTTTAGGGCCAGGTTGGGTGGTGAATAGAGCGTCAACAACAACTTAAACAAACGCTGGCATTCAGCTATGTAAGTTACAGCTAGAAACGGGCCCTTGTTATATACGTACAGTTATGCGTACAAAGTAGCACTAAAAACGAAGATACATAGGTTTTGACATGATTCGTACTATACTCTCAGTGCTAAGTTCCCTCAGAATGATTCATCGCCCAATAGAGCACCATTCAGCCACAAATTAAGCCTGTGGCGTGGGCTTCAATTAAGAGTGCAAATAGTGGCGGATTAATAAGGGTCCACGGCTCAATTAACTCCCTTTCTCAACGAAATAACCGTCGAACTGGCATCTTCATGAATAACTGAAAGCATAGAGATAATACAGCTCCATTGGATATACAAGTCTCAAGTGAATTAAAAAAAGTGCAAGATCATCTTGTCATTGCACACATGAATATGTTATTAAGTGAACAATATAACCAAGTAGCCCTTTACCCAAACCATAGTATCATAGCATCAATCAACCACCCACATCCTTCAAAGTTAGAAGTCCCAGGAGCAAGCTACACGCGGTGGAGCTTGCATGGGGATTTTTCCATCTGAAAATACACCCGTCTCGGAAAATCTCTCCCATTGCTGCTTCACACTGATATCTAGACGATCAAGCGGGATTTCAGTTGCCGGATAGTTGATGGGAGGTCCAGCTGGGAATATGATCTTATACCATGTTCCATTCTCTTGCAAGCCAGCGGCTTCGGCCATATAATGGACGGGCTGACCCTTGAATGTTGCCAGCTTCTGAGTGAGGCCATTGCGCGTCGTATAAGTTTCGAGCGCAGGGTGTTGTTTCCCGCTATTTGGAGGGTACGGGTCGTTAGTTTTAGTAGCAGTAGCTGCTGCAGGCGCGGCCGTAGAAGCCGATGAAAACGGATTTTCGGGAGGCGCAGCATTGGTCTGGGATTGCTGGCCGAACCCTCCAGTAGAAGCTGTATTGGGACTCGGTCCACCAAACGGATTCTTAGCTCCTAGGTTAGACGGTTGTCCAAACGCGCTGGTACTTGTGGACGGTGTGCCAAATGGGTTAGGCTTCGCACTTGGTTGCCCAAACCCAGACGATCCTATTGTGTTGCTTCCTCCAAAGGCGCTGCTCCCTCCCATCGACGAAGATTGGCCAAATGGGCTCCCTGATGCAGCAGTATTGTTGTTGCTGCTTCCAAATGGACTGGAGGTGCTAGGGGCATTGGCACTAGCCTGTCCGAATGGCGAGCTCGTTGAAGTGTTCTGGTTGCCAAAACCTCCAAAGCCTCCACCACCAACTGTAGAAGATGGTTTACCAAATGGAGTGGGTTTGGCACCAAGCTGTGATGGTTGCCCGAACGCACTGGTATTACCTCCCATCTGTGAAGCCCCTCCAAACGGGTTTCCAGAAGACTGGCCTAGTTGTGACGGCTGGCCAAAAGCACTTCCTCCAGTCTGTGTAGAATTTGAAGACTGTCCAAAGGCACTGTTGTTATTGTTCTGTGGCGCACCAAAAGCGCTCGTTTGAGGAGACTGTAGAGCCTGGCCAAACGTATTGTTGCCGGCCGCGGGAGATGAAGGAGCCCCAAAGGTAGGCTTTCCGAAGCCCGACTGGCCGAATGAAGGGGCGCCGAATGCAGGCTTCTGGCCAAACGTAGATGGCTGGCCAAAGGCGCCTCCTGTGGCAGCCGGTGTGCTACCAGAGCCAAAGCCTGACGAGCCAAAGGCAGAAGTTTGTTGCACGTTGCCAAAGGCACTGGGCGTGTTAGAGTTGGTAGATGCTGGCCCAAACGCGCTGGGTTTGCCGAAGACATTGCCGCTCCCTAGTTGAGATGGCTGGCCAAACGCACTAGTACCAGAAGGCTGTGATGTTTGGCCAAATGATGGCTGGCCAAACGGCGAAGGCTTTTGGCCAAGCGCACTTGGCTGTCCAAAGGCAGATCCACCAAGCATTCTCGAAGGGTTCGTCAAAGATTTGTGTCAATGGCACTCGATTAATGGCTCCAGGAACGACCAGTGCTTTTCAAGGCTGTCTCTTGAAAGATTGGTCTAGTGTGCTAGTAGTGTACGAAGCTATCGGCGTTGTTTCGAGCAGTATTGAAGGTTCGGTTCGTTTCTTATCTTTCGCGTCGTTATTTCATTCGATCGCGTCCGTAAAGTTGGTCGCGGCGCTGTAGATGCGATTTCATGCGCCCTGATAATCCGTACGTTATTAATTTCAAACTAGATGGCAATGGAAGAAAAAGGTAGTCGTATATAAGGGGTTGTCTATTCGCGTCACGGTTCGTCGCTATAAGAAGAAATAATCGTGCTGTATTTCACTAATACAGACGTGATAAAAACAAAAAGTAAAAACTGATGTCGTAGAATAAGTTTGAGTTGCTAGATACTTGGTTGCTAGCTGGGATTAGATAACGCTAAGCCAAGTTTTGAATTATTTAGTTGAAGGAAATTTCAAAAGAGACCCTAAAGTAAACCCTTCAAATACGAATAATGCAGCAACAAAATATATAAAATCAGAGAAAATAAACAGAATAAAAAGGCTACTCTAATCAAACAATCATATACAGACAAATACTATATAAAATCATGTTATTCCCAAAAATGAGTCAAGTTTGATACTTGGTATCTGACGAATACAAAAAGTAGAGACGATAAAATTGATCGCTATGGCCCAAGATGAGTTTAATTGTTTTACCGCTTTTCTACATGTGTCAACCTCCATATATATATATAAAATCGAGAACATACAATAGCTGTTAAATATGTACATTATCACATTTGTATATTATAGTCGAGCATCATACAAGCCTTAGGTAAAACATGATATATTCATTTATAGTTGATAGTCCTCAATAACAAGATACATATTAGGAATCTACTTCACGCCAGATCTTAACTTCCTAAATGCAGCAATTTCAATACTCGACCGACTAGATACCTTCGCGTTGCTTGAACTGGACTAGAGGTCCTTCGGGTGATGTAGAGGTGAAGCAGTCCTTCAGCTGGTACTCATCCGGTCTCTGTCTACCTTCAGGATTGGAAGGACATCCTCCACTGGGGTCAATGACGCCTTGGGCATGACGAATATCGTAAGTCCACAGGAGCCGTGCAAGGGTGACCATCATCTCTGTGTAAGCCACATTCTTGCCAATGCAACCTCTAGGGCCTACAGAGAAAGGCGCAAAGGCGCTATTCACTAGGGCTACGTCCATAGAAGTATTAACTTTGGAGGTCAATGGATTGTAGACACCTTCTAACCAGCGCTCCGGAACATATTTGTAGGGCTCGGGGTGGTAATCGGGATTGTGCTGAATAGCATAGTGTGGCACGCCGACAATAGTGCCTTCAGGGATGAAATGGTTGTCAATGTCGTCGCCCCCGTTCACCACTTCGCGCGGTAAAAGACCGCCAACGGATGGGGACAAGCGCATTCCTTCGTCAATGCAAGCCCTTAGATAGATACAAGACGATAATTGAGTGCCCATCTTGATATCATCTACTGACTCAAACTTTGATCGTATCTCTTCAGTAGCCTTTGCTAGAATATCTGAGTTGCGAACCATGTAGAAGAATATGGAAGACATGGAAGTAGATGTAGTATCAGCACCGGCAATCAGTCTATCCAAAACGATATAATATATAAGTTAGCAACATGATTTTCAATGCTTAGATATGACATCATGAACACTTACAGCAATGTTGACTCTGACCATAGCTCAGTTATAGTGAATGTCTCATCTTCTTCCATTGCTTTCATGAGGTATGTGAAGAAGTCTTTGCGATCCGTTGTTATGCCAAGACTTGTCCGCTCCTTGAGTCTAAGTTGGCTGTACTCCGAGAACTTGTCACGGTCCGCTAGGATCTTATGGAATAGAACTCGAGAGATGCGTAAACGAAGGATAAGTGGCATAACACCACACTAAATGATTATTTGGTTAGTATCTGAATTCATATGCTAAACACTACCTTTGAGGTTATTTTACTTACAAGAAGATGCTCCTTGGTGACACTAGCGATTAGTCGAAGGGAATAGCGGTTGTCTTTGGCCTGGATCATGTTGAAAGACTTTCCGTAGCTCAAGTCACCGAGGATATCCATGGCCAAATATGAGAAGTAATGAGCCATGTTCCGTGGAATCGACCACCCATCACTTTTGATGTCCTTTTCATCCATGAATGCCGGCTTAACTGCATCTCCCATGCGAAGGGCTTCTACGTCCCGATCGCTATGCATAAGGTCACACATCTTGGAGATATTGCTAAGGATATACTTCTCGACATTCTTGATCGTCGTCAAGGCGAATGCGTTTGCAATGACCTTGCGTTTGCGGTTGTGGGTGTTTTTGTCCCGCGAGTTATGCAGATTAGGAACGGGGTAAACAAAGGCGTCATAGAAATCAGACTTGCGCATATGGTTGTTGTGTCCGTATATCTTCTTGAGGGCCGTATTGGTGTTGAAGGAGAGATGGTTAGGTCCAAATCGAACTACAGGGCCTAGAACGTTATAAAAGACATGAGATTAGTTATACATATGCTCATAATCTAAAGTCCTGCCAAGGCTATAATTGACCATAGTAGCCTCACTTATATGATAGATTTCAAAATAAGATATACATACCATACTTCACGTGCAATGCATGTAAATACAAGTGTCGGTCACCAGTCCATGCATGCCAGAGTTCAGGCGCAGACGATAGTTTTGGCAAGAACGGGCCAGGATACTTTGCTAGTGGGTGTAGCCATGTTTGGTACACAATATAGATGGATAACACCTGAAGACTTGTTGTTAGCATAATCATGACATCATGGACCTCTCCTACTATACAAATAGCTATAGGATATGGACCAATAATTCTCATCGAACTTACACTAAAAGTTATGATTGAAACACCAAGAACAAGGACTGTACGATATGTGATATGGTATGGATAGTCGATAACGACACCATCTTGGGACGTTAACGATCCCATTGTCAGGACCGTCTGGCTGCGTATTTGGTTAATACTGCCAACTAACATATATGAGTATTAAGTAGCCACTTGACGGCACAAGTTCATGAGAAATGGATAGTATAGTGGTTGAAGGTCTTTCAAGAGAGAAAGAAGTGTGGTTGTCCATTTAATGTATACGGCACTTACTTATATACCTTGACTTAACCCAGTAGTACTTAGTACTAGTGGGTCTCTAACCAAGTGCCATGGTTTTGGGTGATCCAAAGTACATAATCCGGCACATCGTGACTAAATACTTCGGTAAATATCTCGGCATAAGCTACAACTTCATGATTACTGGCAATTGCGGCTCTTGGGGGACATCCTGTCAGACAGTCTCAACAATGGAAGCAAAAAGACGCACATCCTATGAAAGCCTGCTGCGTACGGTTCTACACAATCTAGTACCGAAAATAAAGAAAATTATAGTAGCCGGATGCTACTCTGCACAACTACATCTCATGAATTAGTGCCGCATGTAGCTACCCGCAACCAATATGTGTATGATTGTATGAGTACAGCCGTGGCTATTACAATACATATACTGGAGAATATACAGCTATTCCTGAAGCAACGGAAATAGTCGCCTTTTGTTTTGCGGATAGGGGGCGACAGTTCGAGTTGGAACAGTGCGGAAACAAGGCTAAAAACGGAGAAGTTATTTCACTCCAGAAACGGAAATATCGGCTTTGAGCCTAGCCAAGACATCTATATGTATAAGCCTATTCTTTGAATACTTCTAACTGGAAACAAGAAAGTACATAATTCTTGGTGAGATATAAATATGTACATATATTGACTATCAGACTGTATACTGTAGCTTTTATGCTGCTAAGCATGGATTAGCACACACCATGCCCAACATCCCTAGGAGTGCATATTTGCCTTTATCTCTTGGTATAACATATGTAGTACGCCCAGAAAAGTAGCTATCCAGCTTCAACATAAGGAATACGCAGGATTTTGTACGTTGATTACTCGTTTATTGATTGGTAGATTTGTGGGATTTTTACCTTGTGAAACATTGACAGCACCATAGTTAGCCGGCATCATGAAATGTACCGACTCTATTACTATAGGTAGCTGTATACCTGATATCAGAAGTTACATTAATCATACATACATATGTACAACTATGTAGCTCGTTCTAGTAATTTTTCACTTTGCTATTTACTGTTCTTATCATCAGTTGCACGTATCAACAATTTTGATCTGTATAAATTTTGGAGATCGATTCTGCAACTGGTCAGCTGGGTGATCTGCCTAAACCCATTCCCGGAACAGTTGGGGTAATTCCGAACAAGGTCATACTTCTACACAACTATCAAATCACTGTTAAAAGGCAATCGACGCTTGCTAACGGCTCTGGATAACGTCGTCCACAATCGGCATGTAACGGTCATGTGGAGATCACCACTAGTAATAATAAGATAGACAACATATAGACGATAGTGCCAATGTGTATATGTATCTTACATATAGATATAGACCGATCCAACAAGGGCACTCACACTGTAGCTGAGTTGTGTTCAAATACATATTTCCAAACAAAGTAACAAAAGCACGAAATATCGATATTGTATTTAGTACATACATATTGCGAGGTCATAAAACAGAAAAGATATAATATTCAAACAAAGGAGCAGCTATGTGAATCTATTTAACGACTGATGCCATTAATCCCAAAGACAAGGTAAAGAATACATGGTTTATAGACAAAGGAAATAAAAAGTAGACATGAAAAAAAACTCCCTATCTACATTGTATGATCGCGATTTGTACTGTTACGTACTCGTGCACTGCATTTGGGCGCAGCTTAGACGTAGGAGTAGGCTTTTTATACTTGTTAGTAGTATATAAATAACATAAGAAATAACAATGATGATACAGCGCATTTCATCGCATCGCCTATAATGCCCGAGGCTGTATTAGAAGTTGTAGTAGCGAGGCTCATCGAACACATGGTACCGATGACCTCTCACACCATCACCGCGGAACAAGGCAGGGTATCTCCAGCCTTCAGGTATATGCTCTTCACCTACACGTTGGTTTCTAATGTCATCACCAACGGCGTTAAGCAGTGCCTTTTCCTCAGCATCCTTGGGCAATACAAACTTGGCAGTCTGAAGCTCAGTATCAGTAATGGTGCTACGGCTGACACGAGCATAGCCAATTCTTCTCAGGCCCTTGTATAGAATATATTCGCACCAACGATCCCAGTCGGATGGGTCGACGTCGTGCATGCCAGAAGTTTCGCTGACATAAGTATGGTAGTTTCCTTCCAACGGACGCGTCACAAGATAGCTGAGAAGGAATGCAGGACGATCCGTTGATCCCATCAGTTTGGCTAAATATTGAGATTGTAAACGGCGGTCTTCAGGGTCTTCCTCTTGGCCAGAGTGGAACACAAAGACATCAACCAACTCTCCATATACATCCAATGTAGCGTGGATTGCAGGAGCCAACTCACCAACGGGAGATGGCAAGAGATGGTGGGTAGAGTTGAGAATAGGGAACTTAGAGAGCAGAGCGGCACCCCATGTATGCTTGTTGGGGCCCGGACCGTAGTCAACATACATGCCAAGTTCATGCGCTAGCTGTTGTGTGCTGTCGCGATTGCCCATGATGATACGCTGTTCATCTGATTCCAAGACGCCAACGACGTCAACTTCCATCTCACGAAGCAATGCAGCCATGCGCTTTTCGGACGACCACATATCGTTATCCAGAGAGAAATGAATAGTCCAGATTCCAGCAGTCAGAACCTTGGCATCAGCATGGTACGGTACGTAGTCATTGGTAGGGAGCGGAAAAAAGGCTGCTACCAAAAACAGGACGTTGATTAAGGCCGCAACTAGAGTCAGCGACTTGCGCTGCGCGCCTTGCGCAGCAGCCAGAAGCTTGGGGGTTCTGATTCTCCTGCTGCTCTTGGATGAAATGTTGATGTCAAACACACCGCATCCAATCTGGAGCATCATACAAATCATGATCCAGTCGGTATGCTCACGCACTAAAGGACCACCGGGAACAAAGGCATATGCAACAACCCACACATGAAAGAGCACCATGAAGTTGTAGATCAGGTAGCCCAGACCGAAAACCATAGCGGCACTCTTCTTCGAAGCAGATACCAAAATCGGGTACGAAACACCCGAGATGTAGAATGCTGTGATTAATGCACCAGTGTAGCCAGTCCAGTGATGGTACTGCGTTAACAGTGCAGCGCCTACACAGGCTATTCCATATACAGACCAGCTAGAAAGCAAGCCGGGCTTGTACATTCCACTCAAAAGACCCAAAGTCATGGCTAGTAAAGTGAGGTAGCCGTGAATCGAGGACTCGGGACCGCGGTATGGGAAACCTTCCCATACCCATAGGATCATAGTAGATGTATCGCTCAGAAGTGAATGCAGGGCGAATAGTATACCACCAACAGAAACGGCAGAAAGCCAAGAAGAGAACCACCCAGCTTTGTTGACAGGTGAAACACCGGCACTAGTTAAGACGGGGCGGCGACTGAATCTCAACGCAGCCAAAACACCAATTCCAAGACCGATAGCGTTGAGGCCGCCATTGGCCTCATGCATTGTAGGCCAGATTGGGTTGTTGGTGAGCCACGCGTACTTGGCTGTGGATGATAGTGCTAAGCCAAGAATGAAAGTAACGATCTTTCCCTCAAGTCTAGCATCATGTCCTGCTTCAGCAATAAAGGAGCCAGTCCACCCCAGAACACTGAAGAATACACCAGCTCCGACTGTGAAAAGACGCTCGGTAGGTTTCTCAACGAGGTAAGCGGCAACACCTACCAAGGACAGAAGGTGAAACAGGGTCTGGTAGTTCACCACTAGAGAACGGATAGGCTTGATAACAAATACGAATGGAGCCAGTGTGCTCATAATCATGGCTTCGTAGCCGGAAATACCCATGTACCATAGAGGGAAGTCTAGATTTGGTCAATAAAAGTCATGTTGATAAAATCGAGGACTGTGAACTTTGCAATAATACTTACACCATACCACGAGGCCAAGACTCGTCAAGATAGACCAGAAGACAAATCCATGGTAAACATCCAAGATGGTATCAATCACGCCCAGCCAGCTAAATTCAGGGCTAAGGAATCCGATCATAGATTTCTCCTTACTATAGGACAAGGCAAAGAGACGGGTTAATATCAAGTTACACTTGATCGCAGTTCAATTAAATTGGGTTGTACGTACTATTCATTCTCTGCAAGAAGCGCAGCTTGTTTAGCACTATATAGATCTCAACAGGTTAGAAACAGATAGTATACACTGATGAGCATGATGATGAGTAGAGTACACTCCATGTTTTTTGCCATTGATATTAAATATTCATGTTATACATAATGATGCACATACCCTGTGTTGTGTCCTCTGTTTTCCTTAATGATAATATCAAAATTCTGGAAGTCAAATGTCGTCACGGCATCAAAAGCCAAGTCTGAAAGAACCAAAGACCATTCGAAGAAGGCATACGTTGTATACGCTGAACCAAGTAGGATTAGTATCACATGACGTATAATAAACATTGTAGATTGAGTTGTACTTACCTCCAGGAATGCGATCAACCTTATGCTTGATGAAGAAATACACCATAGGGAATAACGCACCAAAGAAGCATGAGGCAGTCAGCTTGCGATACTTCAGGGCTGGTGATCCCGGGCTAGTCAAGGCAATACAACCGAGTGTCCATGGTAGGGTTGCTACAAGGTATGATATCATGAATATATCGTGCCAATCATGGTCATCAGTCGAAGTGACATAGGTCCATCCACCACAAGTAAGTGTGCGGAAGATTCCCATGAAAGCAATGATTTTGGCAAGTGTTGGTCCGTTTTTGCGGGTGGTAAGATACATCAAGCCAACGAGGGCAAACCGGGGACCTATAACAAACAAATTCGTAAGCATGTGCCGAGTCTCAGAGGCTCCAAGTATTATAAAGCTTTCTTTGTAACAATTCCAGGGAACACAATCTGTGTATAACCATTGTTTTGTACATACCGGAAGTCAAGGCTATGAAAAGCATGAAGAAAGACCGCTCAGGGTAACGGTCACCAATTGTAGCAGATACAGACGGAAACCACTCGTCGGGGTATCCAAACCACTCATTTTGAACAATTTTGTTATAATGTAGTGATATCCCGACAGCAAGAGCACTAAGGAAAGCAGCTATGCAAGAGTTAGCATTTAGACTATACTCAACTGTGATACTATAAAAGTATAATATTTACTGTATGCCATTATGGTGTGCGAGTGGGACACCCAACGGCCATTGAATGACAGCAGAACGCCATCATCTTTGTCTTTGTAAGGCGCCATTATGGGCAGCCAGTAAGAGATAATAGGTAATCAATGCTAACAGTATAGAGGGCGTAGGAGTTTAAAGCATTTCGGTATGACGTTGGATATAGATATTAAAACGCGGTGATCAACCACAAATGGAAAACATAGGTCTTGGAAAGTATCGAGGAACAAACAAAAGCTGTACAGACGAAATACCAGAATAGTAGTAAAAGTAATCAAAGTTGACAGCGTTACTCTACCCCTTGAATCGATGGAGCGAGGACAAAGAATGCGGACCGGGCGGAAACAATTCAAACTCCGCTGGACGCGAAAGTGTTGAAAATGGCCGATCGAATGATTAGGACGATTGAATTGAAAAGGCAAAGAAAGCCTATAGCAAGGTTGTTTGTTTTATTTGATTACCTACAACTATTATGCACACGTCGTCTTCTTTCTGCTTCAATCCAGCTCTCGTATTTAGCCAAGAAATTGGAAATAACCAAATTCCAGGGACTCATTTTAGCTGTCTAGCAATCACTTGGCCATTTTCCCAATCCCAATTACAGCTAGCTAACTACATGTAGCTAATTGGCAATCCTTCACAGCCAAGCAAGGCTGAAGAACTACTAAAATGTCTGCCCCACATTAGAAAAAAGTCTAGCCAGCCTTGCTAAAACTTTTTTTTTGGGCCATGACCCGGGCACTTGCGACATTGCGACAAAGCATGTTAATAAAACCACCACCATTCTCTTAAGCGACTAAGCTCATAAGCACAACCAACAATCATGGCTGGAGTTTCGGAAAAAGCAAGATTCTTCCTTGAAAAGGCGGTTCCCCAGCTGCGTGAGTGGGAAGAGAAAGAGATATTCACAAAGGTATGTATCCTTCGAGCCCTTCTAAGAAGTTGGGACTGAGTCTCTAACACTTGCCACTCAATTCTAGGACGAGATACGTATTATCGTTCAGAAGCGAAGCGATTTCGAACACCGTGTCTTGGCACCCGGAAACAAGTATACCGACTATCTCGAATATGCATCGTGGGAGAAGACGCTCGACTCTCTACGTTTGAAGAGATGCCAACGTCTCAAATTCCGAAATCTTACCTCAGCACACACTGCGCAGGTCAAGCTTCTTTCAATATATGACCGTGGAGTAGGCCGCCACCCTAGTAGCAGAGAACTATGGGTTGCCTACCTGGACTATGCTGCGTCTATCAAGGCTACCAAGCGTTGGCGTGTCACAGTCACTCGTGCGCTAAGAATGCGCCCTATAGATTCAGGCCTTTGGATCATGGCTGCTCGGAAAATGGCTAGCCATGGTGACATGGCTTCTGCCCGTCGATTCTTTATGCGTGCCTGTCGATTCTGTGTGCAGGATGGGACAGTATGGGCCGAATATGCCCGTTGTGAAATGCAATGGCTATCTAAAGTCTCCAAAAAGAAGCACGGAAAGCCAGTGGCCCCCATACAAGCTATATCTGCCGAGCAAGTCGACATAGACGATCAAATCAGTTTGGGCGGAGCATCTGATGACGATAGCGATAGTGAAACCGAGATTGTCCGTGACTTGGTGGATAATTCTTTGAACGGCGCCTCTGATTCCCAATCCAGCCAAAACGCATCCAATCCCGCCTTGGACGGTGCTCTTCCTCTCGCCGTTTTCAATATCGCGAAGTCTCAGAAATTTTGGGACGCCAATGCTGCGGAACTATTCTTCGACGTATTTATAACATTCCGCAGTCTTCCTGTCCATGATCGCTTGGTACAGACTGTACTGGATGCGCTGGACTCCAGCTTCCCTCAGCATCCCGTCACTCTTCTATGTCATGTACGCCGGTTTACTGCTGGTATCTCACCTTTGACTCCGGAATTCCCTCGTGGCCTTAAGGAGTCCGTTCCTATCTTCATCAATGCCATCAAACAAACACACGACAAGCCAGAATTCCGCCAAAAAGCAACATCATGGTTGGATGGCTTGTTAGGACTAGAGGGTCTAGACAATGATATATCTACGGTCTTGCAACATCTCAAGGGGCTTTTAGTTTAACTTACCCCAGAACTATTCAAATTCATCTCAAAAGCGCATTCTCAAAATATAATATTCATGCATACATTCCTGCGTCGGAAACTCATGCAGAGAAAATATCACGACATTAAAACAATATCCATTCACCAAATAGATATGCATGTTTGTCACTTAAATCTATGTCGTATTGTGTGCAAAAAAAAAAATTGGCCAAATAAACCCAGCCAGGCCTCTAAACACTTACCACAATGCGGCTGAGTGAAGCACAGGTACAGGAACATGTAAAGAATCAGCTGTCCCTCCACGAACTCGGCCAGCGGCATCCTTCAAAGCATGCTCAAAGGAATTGAATCCTGGCTTCCAGAAATGCAGGCTCATGGCCTGGATATCGGCAATTGATAGTATGGCATCTACCTCACTGTAGCTTAAAGGCACAAACGCTTTCCACTTTGAGGCATGATACCATCCGAATAGAGGGGTATAAAGGCTTTTTATGTCCTTTCTAGTAGTGCCAATATTACCGTCGTCGCGACTTTCTGTTAGTAAACTCGTTTCAATTTGGTTGTAGTCAGAGAAGCGGTCTATCGAGCGTTGTTGAGTCTGCTGGCTCAGATGCCGGGTGTGCTTTGGATCATAGGAGGCACCGCTCGTTTTGAAATGCCTGGTTTTTTCTCTTCTTTTGTAGCACTGGAGCATGTGAGATTCATAGTCGGCTATCGTAACAACTTGAGAGGTAGTCTCGGTTTTGTTCCGTATCGTAGTGTTAAATATCTCGATGTTAGCAAAGTCTTGGGCCGTGATAGGTCGAGAGAAAGTAGCACGCCATTGTAAATAGCATCTCAATGGTCCGGTTTTCACACAAGTGCTCATTTTAGACTTGACAGTTTTTTTTCGCTTCTTTATGTCATCTTGAGGCTCGGCGGCTGTATAGTACATGTCAGTTTCCTACTCCAAGCCATGATTCAATACTAGCACTTTACCATCGCTTTCTCTTGTCACTTCCAGTACACCAGTAAACCCAGTTAGGGCGAAGTCATACCACAAGACGATGTCGCCTTTCGTCATGGCTGAAATCATGCCTAAAGGGATTATTTATTAACACACACTTCAAACTTTGGGGACCGGGTACCATACTAGTGTTATGGCCGTTATCTATAATCGGTGTACACATATAAACATCAGCAATATTCTGAACATCATGGTCGATTTTCCTCAACATGCCTTTATATGGCACAGAAAGCTTGTGATATTTTTGAAACTTCTCAATAGACCAATCCTCCATTGCTCCTTGTGAGGTTGCATCTTTTAGTTCAGCCGTTGCCAGCCATAATCCGGTTGCTCCTTGACTATCAAGCTTGGGAAATTCACGCAAAGGCTGGCCTCTCTTGGGAAACTTATTGCGTTGGTTCGTTCGTCTTAGTTCTGTGCTACTAACATCGGATGTCTCTCTCTGAATTCGAGCTCTTTTACGAATTCTACCAAGTCTGTCTGTTAAGTGTGAGCTTGGCAAGCTATACTTACCATCTGGCATAACGGCCCATCCTTCAAGGGTTGACTGGTGCATTGTCGGTTTTCCCAGGAAATAGTATCAATGCATTGGTGTTATGTTGCTATGGCAAGAGGATTATCAAGTTCAGCAAGTCGGTTTTATATAACACGACAACATCTCATCTGAAAAATGAATCATTTATCTATCCTGATGGTGTCATCACCTACACGGTATTCTTAAATACGGGCAGATATACGCATGACTAGATGATACCTAGCTTAAGATAAAATAAATACAATTTGGGATTACAGGTGTATATGGCATTAATTGTTTTTTTAATTCAAAGATCTGTAGCCTCAGTACTTTAAATTCTGTCAAAACGTCTCTGGTACTTATTAACCCTAGTGTATTTTGCTTCTAACCCTACTGTTGGCGGCAAAAAGTTAGTTAACTAGGATGGAAGGGACTACATTGTATCCGTAAAACATACATGTACATTTTTTTTTTAAATTCATTTTTATTAAGGTGGAAATGGAGCTTTAATAGCTATGTAGCACCTCGGTATCCTAAGATACACAGCCCTAAACTAATACCAGTATACAATGTAAGGTGAAGGACAACCTACTTTTCAACAGTGATAGGTCACGGAGATATAGAACATTTGTTATGGTTTCATTATATGTTATTCCTGCGCATTTCAACTTCTAATTCTTTCCGGGAAAAACCACCTCGTCAGGAACCTGTCTCAAAACCTCCGAGCATTTTGTAGCTCCTTGTATTATAAACCCTCTTAGAACAGTATGGCTACTACCTGGAATCTACCTTCTGAAGAACTTCGTGAGTGGAGAGGCTGCCCAAGCCTTCAGACGTACTTCATACAAACTAACAAGGATATAACGGCAACTTTATTAGCACATGGCTTCATTGTGCCACGTCTCTACTAACTGTACGACGCCACAGCACACGAAACGTTGTGGCGTTTCTAGATGACGCGACTGGGAAGCGTTGAGAAAACTAGCGTAATAGTAATAATCAAAGCACGTAGCAAAACCTTGATAACCGTGCTTCGCCTCTTTTTGATTTCTCCCTGTGGTTCACTGGATCCGGTTCTGGTACGAATTTCATCTGCTCTCTTGTTTACTGCCAACAGCAACAGTATTACTAGAAGACTAGAAAACTAGACACGACGTTCCTGCCACCACATCCAATAGCCACTTGGTATTATTTTGCAGTTTTGCCGATATCCTTCATCCCGCGATGGAAAAAGCATAATTGTAGAATAGGCATAGAAGCAATCGTTCAGCAGCTACCTACAGTACAGTCTGGACTCCGTTAAGCAATCGAGCTACCATATCTTGTTACCACAAGGATTTTTTGTTATTTATTTTTTTTTTTTAATATCCCAAACCGCCATCTACCAACTTCGAGCACTTTCATTTTAATCTATCAATAATTGCGCTTCCGAAAACAAAACAATTCCCCAATATCCAACGCCGAAAACTGGCCGTAGTTTCTCAGGGTCGTCGCCATAGAGGCTATATTATTAACTCAACAATCGGGTTGCGACGCGACATTTTGCTATTCCTCGCGATAGACACCTATTGTCAATTGCAGCGACTGCGACACCACCTTAGCAGCTTAGCGCCCAATAGCCAGTCACATCGTGGTCCTCTTTCTCCTAGAGTGCTTCGCGTATTTTGCCGTCACCCATATCGTGTTATCGCCGCTCGGGTTGATTGTTTCTATATTCACCAGCTAGTCTACGGATGGGTCTCTGAAAAATAGAAATACAGCAGAAATGAGCGCTTGGATGAATGATCCTCCCAATCACAATGGAAACGGCTTCTCCCTCATGACCGATCCATCGGCCGCGGCAACCACCGGAGCCATGATAGATCCCTCTGCTTTCATCGCACACAATAACCAGTTTGGCCAACCCAACCAGTTTTCCGGCCAACCCCACAACATGATGAATATGCAGAACGGCGTTGGCTCTATGCGTAACGCGTCCCCATCCGCCTTTCAACCGGCCGCCTACCAGACCAATCCTGTCGTGCCATCGAAAAGACCGCGCCCGCGTGATGATAGCCTTGCCGGATCACCTCGTCCCAATCCAGGCATGTTGCCCACGACGCGCTCCGAGACATCGCAACAAAGTTTTAATGGCACGTTCCCATCAGCCTCCCAGCAGCAGAACCCTACAGCGCAACCATCGCAATATCCTCACCTCGCACACAATGGATCTGCAAATGCCACTCCATCGCCGATGATGTCGCATCAGCCTCTGCGCCCCGGAAGTGTCCCTCAGCGAGTCGCAACGGCATCCCCTCACCCGTTTTCACCAGGCCCGCCGCAGTATAACTCCCAGGGATCACCTGCTCCGTCTGATAGCGGTACCCCTCAGCCAAACCCCTTACATGCAGAATATTCAACAGAGTTCTTATAACCCGAACTTCTCTGCACCCTCGCCTTCACAGCCGCGCCCATCACCCGGCCCGACGCCCGCCCCAATGCCAATGCCGTCCCAGAGCGGACAACACCTCTACCAGCAAGCTCCTATGCACAACCCACGCAACTCCATGGATCAACAAAAGATGGCGGCTGCTTATCAAGCACGACTTCAACAACACATGCAGTCGCAGGGAATCCCACCCGCTCAAGCTCAGGCTCAAGCTCAGGTTCAGGCACAAGCACAAGCTCAAGCTCAGGCTCAAGCTCAGGTTCAGGCACAAGCACAAGCTCAAGCTCAGGCTCAGGCGCAAACACAGGCTCAGGCACAGATGCAGTCTACCGGCCGTGTTGCTCAACCTCAACTTCAGGCCGGCCAGAATTCTCCTGCGATGGGTAATGGCCAGCATCCTAGTGCCGGCGTCCGAAACCCGCCGCGTCCTATGCTGCGTATGGACCATGATACATTTATGAAAAACCTCGTCGGATTTTGCGCAGCTAAGAACCTGCCGCTCGACCCTAATCCCATGATTGGATCACGGCCTGTTAGTCTCTTATTACTGTTCCAGCATGTACAGGGCCGTGGTATGTTCAAAGGTGTGAATGCAACCAACCAGTGGCCTCACATCGCGCAGGCCCTACAATTTCCCCCAAACCAGATGACAAACATACCTCAGGTCTTGAGGATGATCTACGAACAAAATCTCCTCAAGTTTGAAGAGGCGTGGTCTGCAAATCAGCGAAAAATTGCCCAGCAAGCCCCCCCGCAGCCTAATTCCGGAGTTCCGGGGACTCCTACTATGCCTGGAAAACCGCTGCCCGCCCAGCAACCTCCGTTACATCAGCTCCCACCACACATGATGCCCGCGACAACCACACCCACGAATTCGAAGTTTGCCAAACAGCCCAGCACGCCTCAGCCATTGCCAACAGCAGCCAGCAACAACTTGCAACAACCTCACACACCCGGCCAAGCTATACCGAATCATTCACGAAGCACGCAGTCACGTGGCATCGAACAGACAGCGGCCCAGCATAGCTTACAGAATGCGGATACAAATGTCGGCGCCGCTCTAGGCCCATCGACTGTTCCACCCGGCATGGTCATGTTGGAAAAGCCCCCCAACTTCCTTGCTGATACTGGCGAATACATCCCACGCAGTCGAGAGATAGGCACTTGGGGTGTTTTGAACCTTAGTACCCTCAATAACATCGGCTTTGATCTCGAGCGAATGCGGCCAGACATGCCGCCCGTACAGGAACTAGGCCACGTTGACATTGCCGCACTGACACTCAGTATTGAGTCCGGTATGCACAGCGAGATCCGCATGGCACTCGATACTCTTGCTAGTGTCACTGCTTCTGTACATCAATTTCATGCTGTGCAGCTACAATATTGTGATGATCTGGTGGACGTCTTGATCGAGTGTGCAACGAACCAACTGGATATCTTGCTAGACAACAGCGAACAAATATCTGACGAAATTGAACTGCCATCATATGAGGAGCTCATGAGATTGACAAAAGAAGAGTCTTTCCAGGTACTCGACACGCCGGAGTTTGGATCAACCGAGTATGTCATGCATAGATCCGTTGATCGAATTCTTTGTATCATGAGCATTCTTCGCAACCTGTCATGTCATTCTGAAGATGCGTTGAATCTGTCATCCCTAGCAGATGATTCGGTGATAGATCTCCTTTGCTCCCTGATTCGTTACATTGGAACGAGAAGAAACTTCCTGCGTACTGAAGCCAATAGCCTTGATTTCTTTAAGGATTGCATAATTCTCGTATCGAATGCGGCGTCGTCTATGGAGATTGCCAGTCGAGACCATGCTTTGACATTACTGTATCTTCTCCTCATGTTTGTCCCTGCATCGTCACTGGATGAAAATGATGGTACAGTATTCTTTGAATCTTATGATCCAATGGCACACCCTTACCTGCCACATGCTGTTGACTCATTGGCGAAGATATTGGCGCGCGACGAACCTAATAGATCACACTATCGCACCATATTCTCTACCGACCAGTCAGTACAGTACCCGTTGGAGCTTCTCACGCGCGCATTTGCTCTCGCCATATCACCAATACCCGATTATTCGAAAGATGCGCGCCAACCTATGATCGCAACGTTAGTGGAATGCAGAAAACCATACCTAATGCAAGGATTGTTGGCCGCCGATATCCTGCTTAGCATGGCACCCAATTACGAAATTCCCGTCGTTAGACTGTGGCTTTCACCAGCCAATGGCATAGCACCTAGCCTCTTGCATCTTTCGCAGTTCTTGGGATCTCAGTATGATCTTCAAGCCCGGCCTATCGCTACGAGGGGCTCTGTACCGAAGAAGGATGAGTCGTTGATCTACATGGTGTCTTTGGTTGTTGGCGTTATCAAGAAGATGGTTGATAAATGCAGAGACCCGGTAGATGATGAATCTGTGCCCACGGAAACTCTACCAAGCAAGGAGATGCTCATCAACACATTATCTTTCATTGCGCCAGAGTGGACTAGTGAAGGAGTTGTCCAACAAATAAGTTCTCTCTCTGCGTTGTCATTATAAGAGATCCATCTCCATCATAACTGGGAATATCTTCATTGAATCATCCCAAGTATCATTGTCTTCTATATCTTTATTGTTATAACTTTACATTTTTGTTTTTGCTATCTTTCCATTTCTTTTTGGTACATGAAGGGATTGGAGGGGCTTGGTTATTGCTATTGTGTCTTATATTATCTTTTTTATCTGTCTGTTCTGGTGGGGTTTCAACGGCTTCATTCAATATATTATATTCTTCATCCATAGTTTATAACTTCGAAACATATAAAAATTGGTATTCCATGACTTTTCATGTGTATAAATATACGTATGGTACATTGTTGTAATTTTGACATGAATTTGATTCAAGGCCATGTGTTATCTAGTTGCAAGGTCCGTGGTATCTATTACTACTGTATGACTGGTAGTATGATATAATTTACAGATAATTATACAAGAAGAGAGTTCTGAACTCGTCTTTCTACTATGATTGTGGGAGATACTCTATGCTAGTATGATGACTATACTAGAGCTGATAAGCATCAAGTCTTGCTGATTTTACTCATGGTATCATTGGAGGTTTGAGCAGGTGCAAGAAAGTGATTGGGATATTGGATGGCATAATGAATGTTCATTAAAGACCTTGAGAACTCAACCACGCCTTTACCCGATCCAATTGTTGACCCTAATTGCATTGGATACAGTGGTTAGTAACGACAGTGTATCATGATCAGTGGTTTTTTGTGAATATAATACGACTCTGCCCAAATTATATCTTTCTTACCTTGATAGTGATATGATTGGTCACGGGATTGAGTTTGATATCAGTACTAGGGATTTCTAGAGCCTCTTGTAGCTGCAGCTTTAAAGCATTGCCGTTGCCTGATATACGACGAATGATGGTTGAGAAGGCTTTTGAAGCACGATCTTGGCTTTGGTAGATGGGCAGATTTTGGGAAGCAGTCCTGGCAATAGAGTAGCTTAGGCTTGGAGTCTTAACGCTGGTAGGACTTGGGTTCGCTAGTATTTTAGATATCACAACGGTCTCAGTAGCATAGGTACGCACTGAGGAGAGCCTTGATGCCGAGGCGGCGACCTTCCGTGATGCTGAAGAGAAGAAAGACATGATGTGTGATCCAAGATGTATAGAGCTGGTAGACGTCCAATATACAACCCATGGGCCCGTACTATGAGTTATCATGAACTGTTAAGACGTTATGGATAGCAAAATTCAAGAGGTGCGGGTGAATAGCGGCTAATTCTGCACGTGATACAACACGTGAAAGCGCAAAGTACTAGAACAGATGGCACAAAAGAGCGTAGCAGCTGGCAGGTATTTTAGACTTTGGCCCAGTAGAAATAATATTTTTTTTGAAAGAAGGAAGGAGGGGGAGGGGCGGATGTGGGCTCCCCACCATCGAACTAAATCAAAATCAAAATGAATAGAATGTGTGCATTTGCAGTAGGCCTTGGTTTGTTGATTTGGTGCATAATGGGAAATGTTTGGCGTTGCTCTGAGCGTTTTGTTAGATAATCCACGATCGATCTAGAAGGCCGAGACGCTTGAATAATTTCACGATCAATTGAAGTGCCCCATCGTGTATTTTGCTCTGTTGACTGGTGTTCTCTCTGTCGTTTTGTTTGCATTACCTTGCCCTACCGATATTGAATAGCACCGATTTCTATTCTAAAAAAAAACCAAACCAACACCTAACTGCATTGATTTATTGTGGCCCAAAATTTCTTCCTCTTGCAACAGCGTACCCACGACGACCTTTTTACTACTATCACGAGACTCATCATGGCTGCCGATACCACCCCTTCGCCTCTAGGCTACTCGCTGGTCGATAAATTCGCTCCCCAGCTTTCTCGCCATCTTTTCCTCCATCTGATTGAGTTCGAGACGCAGCGTGCGCAACAAGCAAACGATGAAGCCGCCATCAGAAACATCCTCGAGGCTAAGATCCACCTGCTGAAGGACACCAACATGGCCGACTACGTGGCGAGCATGTACTGCCAGCTTCACGGTGTGGATAACGCGCCTGAGGAGTACGCCAAGAAGCGCGAGGCCGTCCTCGACCAGCTCGAGAAGAGCGAGAGTGAGACCGCTACTATCTCCGACCTGTTGACCCAGGAGGAGGTCGTCAACGCCCTTCGTAGCGACAAGGTTGCCAACTTGCAGTTCCTCGAGAAGGACCACGGCGTATGTTACTCCTAACCCCATAAGTCGGTACCTGTAGTGTGTCATTTGGGTTTCTGATAGAGTACATGTGATACATATATGCTGTAGATATGGCCATGTTTCTACAGAGAATCACAGAATGACGCACCATGGACTCCTTTCTCTTACAATGATTGGCATATTCTAACACATGCGTCCTAGGTCACCGTCGATATGGTCAACGCTCTCTTCGATAACGGCGAGTTCCACTTCCGCTGCGGAAATTACGCCCTTGCTGCCGATCTCCTGTACAAGTTCCGTGTCCTATCAACCGACGATGACAAGGTCTCCCGGGCCACTTGGGGTAAGCTGGCCTGCGATATCCTGGATACCAACTGGGAGCAAGCCCTAGAAGAGATTCTCAAGGTCAAGGAGGGTATCGAGACCAAGCTGTTTAACAAGCCCCGCGCACAGCTGGACCACCGCACAATGCTGATCCACTGGTCGCTATTCCCTCTTTTCAACGACGAAAATGCCCGCGAGCCTCTGCTGGAGATGCTTTTCAGCCCCAACTACATCAACACTATCCAGACGACGTGCCCTTGGATTCTTCGGTACCTGGTTGCTGCTGTTATTACCGGCCGCAGCCGTGCTCGCAGTTCCAGTGTTCACCAAAAGCAGATGAAGGACGTGGTTCGCTATGTGCGCCAAGAGCTTTACGAGTACCAGGATCCTGTCATAGAGTTCATCAGCGCCTTGTATCTCAACTTCGAGTTTGATGCCGCCAGAGAGGCTCTTCGCAAGAGTGAAGAGGTCTGCCAGAATGACTTCTTCCTATTCAACAGCACTGATTCCTTCGTCGAGGCTGCCCGTCACCTGATCTGCGAAAGCTACTTCAAGGTGTCAAGCCGCGTTAGCATTCCCGATCTGTCCGAAAAGCTTGGTCTTAACCCCGATGATGGTGAGAAGTGGATCGTCAAGCTGATCTACGAAAGCCGGATAGATGCCAAGATTGATGCTCAAGCTGGAACTATCACCATCAACCAGCCTCAAAACAACGTCCATCAGCAGGTCGTTGAGAAGACCAAGGGTGTTTTCTTCCGCACTACAGTCATGTCGTCTGCGCTTAGCAAGTAGATAAAATTATTGCCAACCAACCAACCATCCATCCATGCCTCGTCCCCTTTTCCGACTTTTTTCTTGGTATGCATTCATGTTGGACAGATCTGTTTGCTTAGTTTACCCTAATGTCGACCACCGCTGTAATCCATGGTTGCTATCAATATTTCTTTCTAGACTTGAAAAAAGTTCTTCCTCCCCCAAGTCTACGCACATGTCGATATTCCCATCTCTAGGTTTTTTTCTTGTTTTCTTTTTTTTTTTTTATCTTTACTACCTCATTTTTTTTCTTGCTTTGTACTAAGCTGTGACACATTTTTAGTTGTTGAGCGATTATATCGCCGCTAGTTATCCACCTCCACCCTTTTACCTTGTTAATGCTCTTTGCTTAAGATATCTAGACTGTTTCTTGAGATTGGATAGGTTGGGGCCAGTATCAGCATTGATGTTGAGCTCATATCTAAGCCTAATCAAAATAATATAGATATCTTCGTAACAGTGTCAAAAGGGGAAGGGGAGGGTGGGATAGTGCTACACGCTTCCTGCTTCTAAATTGCTTTTCATTCGCATTTCAATTTTTGTCATTACCACTTAAAAGGAGTTTGGTTTCTTTTCGGGTTTTCGGTTTCTGCAGAGGGAGGGTCGAGAATTGGTGATGGCATCTAGAAATACTACTATTAACCGAAATCATGAAAAAATAATTAACGTCATATCTTTTTATAATGTGAAATGAATCTCTGGAACTTGGTTTGAATTGAATAATATAGGCTATCATGAATATATTCACGTGTAACGCCAAAAAAAAATCATTGTTCGTGATTATGTAACATAAAATTGTTAAATATGCTTCTCTATCAATGCTCTAAACCTCGTAAATGATATATTGTATCTTGATTCGTACGAGTAGCGTCATATTCTCTATATAAAAATGGCCATGATTTTAGACATCATGTCATATACTTTGAACCGTGATCTGGGCCTTGAGTTTCTGTAGAACATCATCTTTGAGCCACCACTCTCCTCCGGTGTCCTCTGTGCGAGCTTCATCATTGGGAGTCTTTTCTTTAGCTCGTTGCCGAGCTTCATCCCAATCAAATAGCATACGTAACCCTAGAAGAGAGTCACGACTTGTCCCATTGGTACACGCCATTTCTAATTCTAGACGAGCATCGACGGCAGAGATAGACGCTGCGGATACAGCGCCCTCTCCAGAAGTGATATGTGGGTCAAGCAAAGTGGCTTGATCACCAGAAGACATCGACTCAAGCGCAGGTAGATGAAAGAGCCATTCCATAGGGTCTGGTTTTTTCGGGGTTGGTGTAGACACGGCGGCATTGCTATCCGAGGCAAGAACATCGAACGGTGTGTCTGTTGCAGGCCGGGCGCGAAGATGGACTTCGTGGGTTTTGGCAAATGCAATAGCTACTTCAGGGTTACTAGTGAAGTCGATGTGGGAGTCCCAATAATCTGGGCCTCCATGGACATGAATTTGTGAAATGTCATCGATGTGCGGTAGTAGAAATGGCGCATTGCGCGTCTGAGGAGCACCACCAACATGAGGCTTCATGGTGATAGTAACGGGAGCCGTGATGACATCTCCTGAGGATGCATCACAGACCACTATGCAACGAGCTTCTGCAGCAAGGACCCAAAGATGGCGGAAGGCTTGCAAATGGGCTCGGTTGTCCATGACAGTTGCTGGGAAGACCGGATAAAACGAAGCTAACAGAGCACCGATGGCAAGGTTATTGGTTCCTAGTGTCATCGATCCCATGCTGAGGAATATGATACCAATAGCCATGTGGGCAGCCATGTGAGAGCCATAAGGCACATCTGGGTCTGTGCGTCCATGAAGAGCTCGTAGTCGTCTCATGACCTTGATATCTCCTGTGCCAGACATGACTGCTGCCGAAGACAATGCTGTGATGTCTTGACAAGTGCGGAGAGTATGTCTGGCCAACTCTTCATCGTAACAACTGACGCCGTGATCATTTCCATTAGCACCCTTAGATAAGTTCAATAATCGGCTGAAATGATCTAGGAAATGAACAAGTAAGTCACGGGCTTTGAGATTTGCCGAGCCCGCAAAGCGCAAGCCAATCGAAAAACATAGGCCACCAAGGATGCTAAAGAATGCAAGATCACTGCTGGTAAGGCGAACAGTGGTTGAGAGGTCGACCCGGCGACGGTATGCTAATGGCAGACTTTTGCACACCCAATCCATAGACGGTTCGACTTGTGACCAAAGAATCAAGTTCTTGGCTACTGTGCGAAGCAACAGCAAATCCGGACGCACGTAATCGAATTGTACGATTGAGTCTGGCACATCGATTTTGCGAGCTACTAGGGGATCCTCGGACTTCATATGTATCAAGGCTAGAGCGATGACGGCACCACTCGCACTGCGGTCTAAAACATTGACCTGCTCAACGCGTTTTGGCGCAGTGGCCGCTGTCAAAAGTCGGTTGGTCACGTCCATGTCATGAAGACCTTTAAGATCGGCTCCTTTGCCGAGGTTTATGAAGCCAAGGGCAAAGCCTGTTGCAAGTCGGTATCCTTCGCTTCTTAAAGTATCGAAGACTCCATCGTCCTCTTCCGGCAAAGCGTCCGCATCAGTCTCAGGACTATAAAGCACTTCAGACAGCATGATCTCACTCATACGCCTGTGCTGTGTGTTACAATACAGCAGCCCAATTCCCATGATCCCGGTCGTCTGTGTCAAGGGAGATAGATTGAGCTCCGCCGCGCCACGGGGTAACATTCGTGTGACATGGACAGACAACAGACGAGTAATTAGGGAATCCATACTTCCAATATGGGAGACTGCTAATCCGAGAAGTAGACCGATGGATGTCATGTTATGTTTCGGTGTGAGGTATTTAAAAGACACCCATTTTGCCACATTCCGTAGATGTCCATTCAGCCCAAGAGCTAAAAGAAGGCCAGCGTGCCGATTGCTGAGTTCTTGGTCAGGCTTGTTGAAAAGAATCCATGAAGTATCAATTCCTTTGGCCTTTGGAGAGATACACAGACCGGTAGACACTCCCTGATGGAAGAAACTCCAGCAAACCTTTTCTTCCGTAAAAACTGACCGATCAACACCTACAGTTACATTTGTAGGCTTGACGACACAGTTCAAACAGAAGCCCGGGGTTGGGGTCTTTTGTGTCGGTAACGGAAAACGATGTCCGTAGGTTAGCATACCCCGGCCGATTGGAACGGCTAGTGTACACAATGCAACTCGTGATACTAGATCTTTCTGTTTCTCCAGATACACACTCTCTGTCCACTCTTGTTTTTGTGAAAGTGTCACTACACGCGTGCAAAGTGTAGAAGTCATATCCAGTGCATCCATAAGACGTCTATCACCTTTGAATAGAGCACGGAGCAAGGCGTCCTTCGCAATATTTGTTAAGTTACTGCTGTTACCAATATCGGAAATCTTTGGAACCTGCTTGGTGCTCTGGCATAGCAATTGTAGATCCCATGTAGCAGCATGAGATGAAGCCTAGGTTTAAATGTCAGTCATTTAGTAAAGGTATAGTGACTTCAATCGAGCAAATGCTTTGTATCATAGTGCAAGATAGGTGGTAACATACTGTAAGATGAGGACGACGCCGAGTATGCAATGCTACTGACTCATCACCTGAACTTTGGATATTATGGCAGATATCCGAGCGATTGATTAATTTCAGTAGCTCGCGAGACCATTGAGGCGGAGGAGAAGCTTGACACAAGATTATTGGGTCCCAGAAGATCGGCATAAGCGCTCAGGAAACGCTTCCAAAGTAATGGATGAGCTTAAGCCAGCTTTAAACATTGCTTCAACAGTAGCCTCACAAGATGAGCCCGGCTTCAGATTAGAAAAGAAGCGTTTGAGGAGCGATGTACGAGGCGTTATAGATGCTACAAATCTGTGTAACGGAGAAAGCTCAGCTTGTGCGTTGTTGGGTGTAGACTGTGCAATTTCCAGGACATCAATAAGACTAGGGAAGATAGAACGATTATCTCCTAGAATACGGGATTGTATCCATGAGAAAATGCAAAGGTTTGTATCCGGGCATGGTATCGTCGCTGGCAGTACAACTTCTAGATAGATCGTTAGTCAGTTTGAAACTTTCAGTCTACAGACGAGGGCTAGAATCATACCGTGATCAAAACGAGGATCGATTGGCTCTTGAACACCGATTTCGTAACCAGACTTCGAAGCCATAGATTGCCAGCCCATCCATCGTAGTATCTGAGCTAATAAGACACGAGTGCCAGCTCGACCAAGTGGTCCACCCTCTGGAATGGTAGCATCTAGCTTCTGCTCCTCCATGAGTAGGTGCATACCGACCACAATATTTCTAATGGTGATCAATCGGTTCTCAATCGAGAGACCACTGTAAGCTGGCAAATATCCGTTATGTCCTAAAGCCATGACACCGGTGGAACTGGCTAGAAATCGAGCAGCATATCGTATGTGTGCTGCCATGAAATGATCCGCGCTTTCTTCTAACCCGACGGGCGTCACACTATCAAGAGCCCATGACCATGTTGGTCCCAGAAGCCAAGTTGGCACAGCGGTGGCATTGGCACTCACGTGCATCTGCAACGCACCCCAACTATAGCCGGTACATTTCGAGCTGTTAGAAGATGGTGGACGTCGCCGCCGCTTGCCGGGTGTCGAATGGAAAGACGGGTCGGATCTTGGCTGGGCTGTGCTCACATTCAAGAATAGAGATAGCAGTAATATTACTAGTGCTGACCACTCAGAGTCTGCGACGTCAAGCCCTTCGTTACCCATCCATTGTATTACTTGCCACCATCCGCACAACATGGTTTCTCCCATGCCATCCGGCACAACAATCCGACAAACATCTAAAATAGCACGGACATGTGGATGGGTGGGCTCCATCTGTATTTTGACGTGGTGGATCTTGGATGATTGGTCGACAATATCGATAGATCCTGAGGTATTTCGGAAACGCAAAGATTCGATTTCATTGATTGGCACACGAATGGTCTGACGCTGTGGAAACTTATCATCTTGTGTTTTGCTAGGGATAAATTGCAATGATCTGATATTTTCTAGATTGAATGTCGGGAGTTCAATCGTCGATGGTTTGCTCCAAGGCGCTTGGATGGAAAGCTCACGATCTCCGGATATGTTTTCGGACAAGATGAGCATCATTGTAGTGTCTCCGTCGACAATCTTACAAGAATCAATGACCCCAGAAGCTCGCTGACTGTCACAAGAACCCAATGCTAGCATGTCAGGTAGGTTCTTGCTTCGGCCGTGGCGGCTGACTTGGAGAGTTACCAAGTCAAGCTTGTGGTCGACAGAGTCTTGGATGGCTATCATGATACTTATACATCCAGAGTTGTGCGAAAAGGATATCGGGTGGACGATACTAAATATTCGAGGGGTGGCGTGTAGTGGTTGGCCAACACTGTATCGAATTCCATGAAGTGTCTGGCTATCTACTGGCAAACTTTTGATCTTTGAGAAAGAAATCTCTTCAACAAAGCCGTCAAAGTTACCGTCTGGTGATCCGGGAGAATGGAAAACAGAAGTATCGAAGTCGTTACCACTGCGGAGATCGTCTGGCATCGAATCGGGACTTGGGTCGAGAAAACTGTTCAAACCGAGATGTGAAGCCTGTACGTAGCTATGAGCACTACTTAATCGTCCGTTGTGAAATGACTCGATACGTTTTGCCTGGCTGCTTTCGGAGAAAACAGAACGCTCTTGAGAAGCTGGCATATCAACGCGTGCTAGAGAACTCAGCCGTTTTGATTGTCTTCGGGTTATGACAGGGTCTCTTTCTTTTTCGAGGGATGCTGCAAATACTTGTTGCTGTTGTTGCTGTTGATGTTGGTGATGCTGAGCCCGTTCTTTTTCCTTCTCCGTTGCTTTTCTGGTTCTCTTTCCGGGTAAGGTAGCACCAAAGCTTTCCCTGTAGCTACTACGGATAGGCGTTTTCGTCTCGATGGGTGCTGTTGATGCTGTTGCCGCCGCCGCAACAAATCCAGGAGCCATAGAGCTTCGACGTCGATCAACTTTCGTTGGTCCAGCCATAGTACGCGAACTATCGATAAAGGGGTCGACAATAGGTAGATATCTAACTCTCCATAGCGAATATCGGGCAGTATCACGGTTTATAGTGATTGCCAATATCAAAGGTTCACAGCCACTCAGCTGTTCTGACACAATTTCTTGGATGTCAAGTATCTCCTCGCCAGCGTCAAGAAATGATGACTGAGAGGCTGGAGTAGCCTTGCGTTTGTCGGCCACCATTGGCTCTGGTGCAGTCATTACAGCAAGACCTAGTTCGAGCAATGGATCGAGCAATGTTACAAAGCGAGGCCAATGTGACGAGGACAACTGGACAACTGGCTGGAGCATCGATCCAAGGGTTGAGCTTAGCCGGAGAGAAAGAGTAGCGGGCTTCCCTAGAGTTTCCACTGAGAACTTGGGTGTAGTTGGAGTTGAAGGGTCAACCGAAAAGACGGGATGTGAAGATGTGAATGAGTTCGGGGGCACACGAGGAAATCGTAAACCGGCAGCAATGCTTTCGTCGCCATGTTTCTTCCGCTGAATCAGAAGTCCCTGTGGAAGAGGGCACGCAGTCTCAACTTCGAATGGCATATGGACAATGTGGCTAGCACCTGATAAAAAGAATATATGGGCTTGTGTTTTCAGAAACACCGCCAAGGCCTTCGCCAATTTTGAGCCGTCTTTCGTAGCATAAGATGGCTGTCCGTCAGTTTTTGAACGGTCATTAGAATTTGATCTGCTATTCAAGCCTTCTGTAGTTGTAGGGAAATAAGTCAAGACGGCCTGTCGGATATCTTCCTTTTCTATCGTGAAATTAAACGTTTTCCGAAATATGTTTCCTCGTGCCCATATCACGGCTTTGGATGTCACCAAAAGCTCCTCCTCAACAGCTGGATCGCATTTTGTGTCTAAAGTTACGCTCCATGTATAAATAGAAGCTGGAGGGTTGGGCGGGAGTAGAAGCTCATCTATGGCATGTTGAAGGACTGTAGGTTGGTGAAGACCTAGAGAAGTAACCTGGGCCATTTTGTATCCTAGTAGCAGTTATCTACAAGGAGTCTCGATAGTTATAAAGACGCGTCGATTCGGCAAAGTAACTTCACAGCTTCAAGAGATTGAGTTAGCTCAAGATTCCATAGGAAAGATGGCCTGCTGACATTGGTATAAGTACGTACACTCTAATTAATGTGCGTAGGGAGTTGACACAAGCATAAACATCAGTAATGCAAGCAAACTTTACTCTGGAAAATATGGAAAATAGAGGCTAGATAGACTTTTGAAAGAAATGAACGCTGTTTTGTATCATCTAGATGCATTTGAACGGGCTAAATAAATAAATATCGTCATATTTCCATTTGACCATTTAGTGCGCGTTTCTCAACTTACAACAGTAGTTACTTTAGCTTCTCTCAACGCGTTGCTGTTGCTATTTGCTATTTGAAATGTGGGGGTGAAAGAAAAAGCGGTTGGTCTTCCATTGCTGGTACAAGTGGGGCCTCTTGGGCTTTCTGGAGGCTAGGGAGTTGTTGTGCTTAAGTGATGATGCTCTAGAGATTTGAATGGTAACTATATAATGTACGTACTATTTGAACTGGTTATAAGTCTATAGTAGTAAACTAGGCCTTTAAGTTCATCCTTGAGTTAATACTATCAGGTACATATGTAGAAGACGTTGACTAGTTTTGTATTGTGTTGATACCTAATAACCTAAACCACCTAGATTAACCCTTAATATGGAAACAGTCTGAAATAGTCTTGTTGCCTATCAAAGAGTACTTGTATATTTAATTTCGTGTAGTTAGACTTTCCTCAAAAAGGGAAATTGCATCAATTAACTCAACATATAAAGAAATAAAAACTTAATAACAAATAACTATCATGGGAAAATGATGATGCCCTAGATATGTAGAAGCGAATTAGCCTCTTCTTCACACAACTAGTCGTATAAGCTTGATAGAGCTCTAATTTGTGTATTTGTATGTGAAAGGAGCTTGGGCCATCGGAAACGTGGCGTAGCGAGGGAAAATGTGCCACATTTAGCCTTGAGTTGCTGTGGCTTTCTAAACTGACGTAGGGCATCTATGGAAGATAGCATGGCATATCCAAGCTTGGGACTGGAATAATGAGTTGACAATATTTTGCGACCATACCCGTTAAGCTTGTTAAATTCAATGCTGACATTCCATGATACCCTCATTTCAACCCTTTGTTTGAGACATCGTCGTCTATTACATGACCCTAAGTAGTACTTGACATAACCGCCCAGATACACGGAACGCTCCTCTACGACGAAACTTGCATTTGATTTTACGCGCTACATCTCAACCTCGACGTCGATTGATATCCCGAACGAAAGATCGAGATACTCTGGCGCCATGGCTCATACAGGGAAACCCGGTCCTTCGAGTGGATTGTCTAGCTCTCGGCCGTTTGTCGAAGAAGATGAAGATGGCACGCATAATGACGCGCCTGCAGTGCTAAATGATGATGTAAATATGGGCATGGACGTCTTGGGAGACTCTTTATCGCAACAATCAGTAGTGAAAAGTGATATTGATCACAATGAAGCACTTGAAGCTCCTAAAGTAATGGACTCCGATGACAAGCCAGATAACAAAGACTCAACAACTGTAGTGAAACCCAGCGTATCTCCCACGGTAGAAACTACACCTACACCCACACCCACACCAGCTCAACCGATAGCTGCCGACATCCGCAACAGCAATGACCAGCTTGATTCTGGGAATGGTGATGTAACCTCGACTGAAGCTTCTCAGTCTAACGATGAAGCATCTGAAGTGTCCGAAGACGACTCCGAAGAAGAAGAAGAAGAAGAAGAAGAGCCTCGATTGAAGACAGCTCGGCTTACATCTAGGCTTGGCCTAGTTTATCGCAATGGTGATGCGACGAGTGCATTTCTAGTTGGTGGTGAGAAGATGGTTGTAGGAACTCATAATGGTAATATCGTAAGTCTTGTGCAATGTGTTTTACTGTTTTACCAAAGCAGCGAAAATGATGCCTTGTGATCAGGATCTAATTCTATCATAGCATGTCTTTCAAATGCCGACTTTCGATGTTTTGCGCGTCTATCATGCCCATTCAGCTTCGGTCACCTCAATATCTATATCACCATTTCCTCCGCTGCCATCCCATGCTTCGACCGACCAGAGCTCATTTGGCCTGCCTGTCACGTCGATTCGTTATCCATCTACGGCACCATCAATAGCATCTAGCTCCGCAAGCACCCGCTCGACACATCCGAAGGGAGTTCCATCGGTGCCCAATGTCCCATCGAACCATATATACATTGCGACATCATCGACAGATGGCAACGTCTGCATTCAGTCACTTGTGGACCTGAAAGATGTACAACTTCGAAACTTCGCACGCCCAGTCCAAGCAGTGGCTCTTTCGCCAGAATACAAATCCGATCGTACATACTTATCCGGTGGGTTAGCTGGAAATCTCATCGTTACCATCGGTGGCTCGCCTGGTCGAAGTACATCCACTACGATAGGCACTGCGGCTGCCACTGCTTCTGGCTGGCTCGGATCAATTGGCCTTGGTGCTGGAGCTGGCAAGGATACCATATTGCACAGTGGCGAGGGAGCCGTCAGCAACATCAAGTGGTCCTTATCTGGACGTCATGTCTCTTGGCTAAATGAATTCGGCATCAAAATAATGCGGTCACACCTGAACCTCGCGACTACGGCTGATACTGCCGAAGATGCCTGGAAGCGGATAGGGCATATCGATCGGCCTCAAAGCGAAGAATGGGACACTATGGCTGGTGTCTGGAAAGGACGTCTCGAGTG
This sequence comes from Davidsoniella neocaledoniae, assembly GCA_009806295.1. Classification (NCBI taxonomy): domain Eukaryota; kingdom Fungi; phylum Ascomycota; class Sordariomycetes; order Microascales; family Ceratocystidaceae; genus Davidsoniella; species Davidsoniella neocaledoniae. The sequence continues at coordinate 38,803 of RHDR01000007.1, read as the reverse complement.
GATCGATGAAAAGTCCATCGAAACAGAGACTGCCTACACCACATCACAAACCAGAGAGTATCCCACTATAAAAAACGACAAGCAAAAACATCGAAAGACTTGTGGTCGGATGGGGTAGCACAATCTGGATGATTCATGTGCACCCCGCTGAGATTGGAGTCGGCAAGCAAGTTGGCGAACGAATCGCTGGCTGGGCTGAGATTGCAAATATGTAAGTTAAACTAGAATCGCCCTCCCATCTACTTCAATGCTCTGTTTAAGACTCTAGGATTACTAACAAACATCCATTAGTCTGCGTATGGATTGTATCATCTCAGGCCTATCCTTTTTCTCGGAAAATCTTCTCATTGTACTGGCCTTCAATCCACCCGATGATGATGATGATGATGATGGTTCACAGTCGATCAGTTCTTCCAATAATAACGCTGGTGGCCACCGTGGCCCTTCTGGTGGCATCAAACGTCACCCTAACAATCGGCCTCCAGAACTGAGACTTCTTGATCTAGAGTCACAAAAGGAGGTAGACGAGACGAGTCTCATAATTAGTCGCTATGAGCGACTTTCTTGTAATGACTACCACCTTGGAGTACTTCCAGCCACTCGCGAGCTTTCGAATATTGCCTCTAAAGGAGCTCTGGAAACCATAGCTGGGCTGGGCACTGACATGTGGAATGCTGCAACGAACCCAATGAGCCTGTTCAGTTCTTCTGCTAGTGTCATAACCAGAAGTAGTAACGATGATGCTGCATCCCGGAGATCTAGTATCGGCACATCTACAATCGCCAACCATAGAGCGTCCCCTTCTCTGCACCCAAACATGGCAAAGCCTGGCATGAAAATATTTATACATAGTCCATATGACTGTGTGCTTGCGACAAAACGCGATCTTGTTGATCATCTAGCTTGGATTTTAGAGCAAAGGGACTACCAACAGGCTTGGGAGTTATTAGATGAACATCCAGAAATTCTAGACTTTTCTCCAGGGCAAACCTCTACAAATGAGGCTGCCTTGGCAGATGATGCTCAGCCTCGACTACAGTTCCGGGATCAAGTATTGGATCTACAGAAAAAGAGAAGCGCCGCGTTGGCGAGCTTTGGATACGTTCTATCGTGGAAACAGGCGATTGGTCTACGGCCGGTAGAATATGTGGACGTGTTCTCACCACCGGAGATCACTGGCAAAAATGGGTGTGGACTTTTGCTGGTGCCCATAGATTTGACGAAATAGTTGAATACCTCCCTACACAGCGTCTAACGCCACCCATACCACCAACTTGTTATGAGGTGGTCCTTGGCCATTACATCAAAACCGACAAACCGAAAATGGGAGATATCCTGATGAAATGGCCCACTGAGCTATTCGATATCAATGCGATCACAACTACTCTTGAAAACCAACTCAAATTCCGAGATGTTCGTGAAGATAGCGTTGAAGCGGGTGTCATGGGTCGCGACTGGCGCATCGTTGTAGGATGTCTAGCACGTCTTCATGAAGCAAATGGTAGAAGCCGTGAAGCCCTCAAGTGCTATATTCGCCTCCAGGATGCAGATTCAGCTTTCCGGCTTATTCGCGAATGCCATCTTGCAGACGCTGTTGTTGATGATATCCCGAGCTTCATTGGACTTCGGGTAGTGCCAGAAAGAAAGCCAATCATGACGCAAAAGGACTTTGAAGAGGCTACCAGTGAAGCCATTGCACTGCTTGTCGATGAAGCTCACCACGGCTTGGTGAAGCCTAGTGTAGTCCTCAAGCAATTAGCCGCCAAGAAATTGAACTTGTATATCTTCTTCTACCTACGTGGCCTATGGACCAAAACCAGCTTCTGCGACGCTGATGAGCTTCATGGTAATTCTAATGGCGTCAGCGGGGCAGTTGATAGAATAGTTGCCGAGAGTAAATCACTCGTCGACGAACATGCGGATCTCGCTGTCTCTCTATTCGCCACTTACGATCGAACCCTACTCCTTGCTTTCTTGAAAACATCTACTTCGTATACATTTGAGCTGGCGGTTAAGGAATGTGAAACCCGTCAATACGACGATGAGCTCGTCTTTTTATATTCGAAAACCGGACAAATGAAGAAGGCCTTGTTTTTGATCATTGATCGGCTTCATGATGTGTCAAAAGCGATACATTTTGCCAAAGAACAGGACGACCCTGATCTTTGGGAAGATTTACTTGAGTATAGCATGGACAAGCCGCGCTTTATCCGGGGACTTCTTGAACAGGTTGGCACAGCAATAGATCCTATTCGCCTTGTGCGGCGGATACCTGAAGGACTTGAGATTGATGGCCTCCGCGAAGGCCTTGGCCACATGCTCCGAGAGCATGAAATAATGGGATCTATCTCTGAAGGTGCCGCTCGTGTGCTTCGCTCGGAGGTAGCTGCCGCCCAACGAGAACTTCGGACTGGTCAGCATCGTGGCGTGAAGTTCAACGTGATCAGCGAGTCTGTGAATGATTCTGAAGCTAACCTTGACAATGAAAAACTCCCTACGGCCAAGCCACCAACAAAACTTGATATCTTTGGGGATGAAGTTTTGGATGAATATGAGCCCCAGAAGGATATAGATAACTCTCTGGCGAGTGGTGCTCTGGGCTCTTATGGTGCATGTGCCAAATGCTGTGTGCCATTCATTTCTTACGAGGAAGAAACTCTCCTCGGCTTTGCTTGTGGCCATATATACCACGTGTCACACTTACTCGAGATTGTTCAGCCGGGACGTCGCATAGATCGTGATTTAATTACTGGTCTTAGCAACGAGTCGGCCAACAGTGGCTATCTTGTAGGATCTAAGGTTACACACGCTCGTCTATTGAGAGGGCGCGTACGTGGGGGATGTCCTGCATGCCGGTAAGGATTTGACACTGCTTGCCCTGTTTTTCTTTTCTTTTCGGCTGCTATAGATTTGCAACATAGTTATATATATCATTTCATCTAGTCAAATTGCATTCATCATCATTCTTAACTCTACTTCTCGATTACATTTAATGAATTGCATGTTCCATAATATGCCCCATTTTAGCGCCTAGCTACATTGAAGAAAATATATGGTATTAACTAAAGACTTCCAAGAGGCAAATAGAGGTTGTTCTAGTCAAATCGAGACTCAGTGAGATCCATTTTTTCTACTCACATATAATACAAGTCCTATAAATGTCAAACCATAAATGTTATGAGTGCCATGTGTTAAGGAAGCTAGCTATCTCTACCAACAAAATATATCTACCTACGGCTTCATAGTCGCTATGATCTGGGATAAGGATGTACTTCCATGCTACTAAGATACTTATGTCGCATATGCTTTGTGTACCGGAGACTACTGTCGATATCTGACATCCAGATGCGGCCATGAGCTTTAGCTATGGGACTTGGAACTATAAATTGAATCAACGAACTAACTAGGCTTTACTGTCCTCTAGTATACTTTTAAACAGCCCGATTCACAGAAGTCCTATAGATATGATAGATATGTAAATATATCCGGTTTGAGTGGCGATAGCATCGCTACTTCCTATTTCGACGAGGTAATTACCTCGAACTTGGCCAAATTCTTCTACTAGTTTCTACCAACACCAGATAGTCTACGATATAGAACGGCAGCTACCTCAATCAATCTCACCACTCTCAACTAGTGGATATGATAGATGGCAGAATGAGGTGAAAATATGGGGACTACAGAAACTGCGACTATAAATTCCGATGAGGTTGAAGTTCTCCTCCGGAGTTATCTTCGCCTCTTTCAGCTCACTCTCTCAGCAACGCACGAAAACACAAATCAACACAAAGCCTTCACTTGACTTCCACTAATAGTTCCCTCATCACACTTCCAACCTCTTGCTACTCCGTCTGAGATACCATATTATCGCTTCGTCTCATCTCTCACATCCATCCAAAGCTCGTTACTTCTTCTTCGCATTTCTCAGTGCAAACTTCCATCTAAGCAATTCATTCATCTCAACCCTCTTCACCTTACTTCCGTCTATTCTCAACCACCCACGAATCAAAATGGACGCCTACATTGCCATCTCGGAGGCTGAAACCTTTGAAGAGTAAGTATTTAAACCTTCAAACTCTACCGCCCTTTTCTCTTCTATTCCTTCTTTTTACTAATTAAAACTTAGACTTTTCTTCAACCCTGCCGGATCTGATGTAAAGATCCTGACTCTATGTGGACGGGTCATTTCCGCCCATTCATGGGTCCTGGCAGCCAGCTCTCCGGTTTTCGACGCAATGTTCTCGAAAACATGGCAGGTATGCATGATACTTGAGACCCCATACATGATACTTTGACTGGAATACTAATAATGATGTCTTTTAATAGACGGCCCGCCCCAAAGACACGATGTTCGAGATTCCATATGGAATCCGGGTCGTAACGGCCATGCTGGCATTCTGCTACAGGTACAACCTGATGGATGTTCCTGACCACGATCTCCCGCAGCCTACTTTCCCTGACCGCACTCAGGAAGTAGAGTCACACTACCCGCCATCCAAGAAGGATACCATCTCATATATTGAGGGTGTTGAGTACGGTATCAACCAGGTCTTGGAAGACTTGGTTAGACTGTACCAGCTTTCCGACTTATATGATATCCCCGAGTTGAGAGAAGAGGTCTTTTACCATATACAAGACCGCATCGATATGAGCTACGGTAGCATTGAGTACCGGAATGGATTCGAAGTTGCATATCGCTACGATATGCCCCCAAACAACTTCATCCAACAGCTCTTCGAGATGCAAATTCTCAACAGATTCGAGGGGACGATGGAGCTCTATCATGTTGAGGACCTTCTGACTGAGTACCCCCACTGCGCCCGGAACATCATGAAACTTTCCGGGGAGCTTCGTAGATTTGCATGGAACTACGAGCTTACATGCGAATACTGCCAGAAAAAAGGCATAGGTTTGCATTGTCGCGACTGTGGATATCCTTACATAGGATATGGGTATGAGGCCCTCCTCAACCATGATGGCAGCTGGGATGTGACAGTTGCGAATCGTGGTTACAACAACGACGACGGCTAGTTGTTGTATATGCGGTTTGTCTTCGGTTTGCTCTTGGCGGTTTTCGTCCACACTCTGGTCTGTTTCTTGGATGGCTGGCATAAACGGTTATTTTTTCTAAGTATTGGTGCTTTTAATCTGTTTTGGTTCTCTACTTGTGATTTTCTGATAACTTCCAACTACTTTACTCTACATAAAAATGTGTTTGTCTGATGTTATATAACGTGACTTTTGTAAGAACTTGAATCGTAAAGCATAAGTTCCCCTTGTACAGTTTATCTATTTGTTGTACATATGTTTTAGTATAGCACTGGCGATCTTATGTTTTATTAGTCTTGTGTACGCATACTTTTGAACTTTATTTTATAAGACTTACACACTAATTCCACAATAAACATGTAACCAAATATGGATCATTAGCGTTATTTCAGTGAGTAAATATTATATATTACATGCATTAAACAATTGAAGCTATAACTATTATCATCAATATCCTATTTTGGGGGTGGTGGATGTATGTCTCGTACAACAAGATGAACCAAAGATTTCTTGCAGATTCATCAGTCCATTAGCAGGGCTGGCTGGTTCTAAAACACGAAAAAAAAGGTTTCCCACGCTATACCCATGCGTGTTTTTGCTCCCCACGCCTGTATTTTTGACTATTTGCATGATAAAATTCCCCACTAGCGAAACTTACTGCGTGTAAAAGTACATGCCTAAAAATTTTACAGGTAAAGCGTGTTTAGACTCACTTCTGCGTGTAAAATCACTTGTGTATAAAACTACTTTGCGTGGAAGTCGATTGTTTCGTAGTATGATGCGTGTTGTATGTAAATTTCCGTGCCAACCCGGTGTTAAAAACCTCCCAACATTTGTTCTTTGTGTTAGCTGTCCTGTCTACACCTGTTATCATATATTTTATAATTTCATGCACAGAAATATAACGATGATTATATACGTAATACATGTACGCCATTAAGTTCACATCCCAACTAGTTTTGCCAGTACTATATCAATAATGAACTTGCTATATAGTATATCACATGTTTTGCTTCATTTCCTCTTTCAAAATGAGTTAGCTTATATTTTGTGTTTTTCTAGTATTATTTTTATAGAGTCTATACACTGCATGTACTATGTACAAGCGTATGAAAAGAGAGGAATCTGGTCTCCGCTCTTCACGAAGGCCTGATTAGTGATAATCTGGAAGTCAAAATGGAAAGGCGAGAAATAGCAAGAAATGATTTTTGTATAAAAGGCAGTACAAAATGAAACTGGAACTCAAATTTGAACCGCTGTTACTGTTACTAACTGCACAACTGGGCTTGTCTTAATGGAGGAGTGTTATAAAGGATTCATACAGAACAAAGTTTAAACGAAAGGAATTCTTGATATTGCGAGTATTTAGATCACCAACAGAGCAGACCAAACCAGAACAAAACAGACCAGAACAGGCCAGAACAGATCAGAGAAGATCAGAGTAATCCAGTCATTTCATCATGACAATGACGAATCCGACTCCATACTTTGCCTTTCGCTTTCGCTCAAGGTGTCATCCTGATCCCCGTCGTTAATTGCTTCATCCTCGTTAGCCCCTTCTTTCTTCATCCATAGGTAGCCAATATTTCTCTGGATGGGAACTTCAGGTTGCCTTTTGTCCAAAGGGCTCTTCACCTTCCAGTGAAACCTAACTTCACCAGTATCCAAGGACAAGTCTTCGCTCCCAAGAATTCACCAGGCTGTATTTGCTGTGCTCATGAACCATTTTGCAGAATAGCCTCTAAATCCCGGAGCCGCACCATTATCGCTATTACCACGACTAGACTCTGACTCTAACCCGGTCTTTTGAAGGAAGGCCGCAAACAGCAATGGTGTCCCAAGCCCATGAACCACGTTCTTCACAAATAAGTACTGGGGACTCTTAACATCATCTAACATACTCTTCTCCCAATCGATCATTGTAGAGATGTACCTGAGCATGACATGAAATCCTGATGGAGTGATCTCATTGGTCAAGTGAGAGCGGATGGTTCTGCCTGTCCTTTCCACCTCATTGTCAGTCGGGGCCCGGAACTCGGAACACTCGGCATCCCGTGTTTTGGCATGTTTCCGAGGTGCAGGAATGCGGGTAAGGGCGAAATATTGAGAGTAGTACATCAATACACTACTGCATTGTGATCTGTTCGGCATGTTGTGACAAAGCTTCAGAATTCCTTTTATGTTTTCCCGTTTATACTGTCTGACTGAGGTGAGTGCCTTTTCACGAAAACCCTTCATCAGAGTTGAGTTTATGGGGACAAGTGGGAAACACTTCTTAACGATCCCCGTTGCGAATGCATTCGTCATTAGTAGAAATGCTACTTTCCGGTACTCTATACGAATAGCACTAAAAACGAGACCTCGTTGTTGCTTGGTCAGCAATAGCTTCATGGTGTCGCCTCTAAAATCAAGAACCTTTATCCGGCTAAGTCCGCGTTCACGGCAGAAGTTTTAAAACTTTCAGTGGTCTTCAGTGGTGTGTTCTTCGACCACTTCCATGATGGCTTCTTGAGGGCCTGGAAATGTGACCACCATGTTCTCGGAGCTGTATCCCTTCGTCTTGCGAATCCATTGAAGCACAGGCACGAGTAACTCGCAATTCTTAACTTCTTAGCGCCGCTTGTATTCGGTATGCTCTTTTACCCTTTCTAAGCTGTTGGCAATACATTCGGGGTGCTCTGGCGAACCACCAGTCTCATCGCACAAGCTCATGATCGAGGCTAACTGCATAGGCTCGAGAGGGTTTGTAGCCTCTTCTGATATGGCTCCCCTCATGAAACGTTGTCTCTTGTGTGAAGGCTGTTCAGTATCCACAGGAGGTTGCTTTCTGCCTGCTTTTGTAATGTACTTCGGGTCTGCAGTAGGCTCTAGCGGTGGGGACTCTGCTTCTTCGTCGAATAATTAGTCAGTTGTCTTTTATATATCGTATTAGCCCGTATAATCGGTTCGTAGTTCAATATACCTTCTCTCTCATCATTAGTAGCTCTGCTCTCGATGTCAAAATCATCGCTTGGTAGTGAGAGTGGCACAACTGGCTGGCACTCATCAAGATCATGTATCAAAGCTGAAGTCTCAACTGGGGCCGCTCGGATATCTCTCTCCACAGTGACTTCAACAGGCTCAGGATTCTTCTTCTTGCCGGTGGTGGTTTTGTTCGTGGCAAGCTTGTTTCGGGCTTCCTTTGTAGCCCTTTCATCGCCTTGAGCATTCTTTGCCCTATGAAATAGCTTCGGATTCTTGCGTGTATTCTACATGTATCAAGCCAAAGTTGTTAGTATCAACTATAAAATTGGTCATATAGTGGTATGTGATCACATCACTAAGGCTCACTATCATTATCTCAACAGTGCCAATGAACCTTTGTTACAAACACGCAGACAGTATTATCTCTCTTCTCCTTGATAGATCAAGCTTCTGTTATAATTCACACTTCCACCTGAATAGTGCAGTGAGTGTGTTTATATTCTGAGTGGCTAAAGGGGGAAAGATGGAGATTTAAGTATAAAGATAACGAAAAATGTAATGTGCTGCGAGAAACATAAAACTACATGCATGGATATGTGTATCAGTCTGGTCACCTAAATTTCTAAGCTTTTTTGGCTACCAAGAAGTCAATGACAACTTACGTTTACAATGAACATTTCTCACAGGCACAGTCCTCCCCAGGGAGAAGACCCAATGGAAAGTTTCCCCCCGGCATGTGTTTACTTCTACATTTACGCCACTTTGATTCTTGTCAGTTGTCTTTGAATTGCTTCCTACAGTAAGTATCATGAAATATCACTTCAAATCAACGGTGTTGAAAAGATGATTGTTTGTCCCCTAAACTGTCTCATAGGGGATACGCCACAACACGCTGAAAATTGTGGGTTTTGTGGTCCAATATCAGTGAAGCCATGCCGATATTATTACATTGGAAGTAATGTTCGTGGTGCGCCTGGAGCCGGAGATGGCTAGACTTTGATGTTATTGATAATGACCGCTTCCATACTCAATGATACTCAATGCAGAGAAATGAGGAGGCACCTTCAGAGTCTTGAACGAGATTGTACTGGGGCGGGCGAATATGCTAAACAATGGGGATTCAAATCTGAGCCATCAGCCCTTGTAGATATGTTTCCTCATATTGATATGATCATGGCCCGACCCCTTGACGGTGCACACTCTGAGTACAATAGCATAACAGCATGTTACCATGAGATCTCATTGCATATACTTAAGCCAATCCGTCGGTCTGGATATGCAAAGGAGCTGTGATATTTCCCTGTCGTGCCTGGTACTGGAAGACTCCAAAGTTCATTACATCACTTGAAACAGTATACTCTAGCTGAACATGCCCGATGGTCAATCATTATACCTTGCCTGCTCAAAGGCGGTAATTCCCTCATGGCAATGGAACATTAGGTGGCAATGAATCACGAAGAAAGATATGAAGCTATGAAGTTATGAAGATATCAATATAATCAATTATGAAATGGCCATGATATGAATTATTGAATACACATAAAATTAGTTGATCGTGGGTCATGCATACAATTTGCGTTTCGTTTCATATTAGCGTGTTTGCTCCGTCTAAAAAAATTACTACGAAGATATAGAATACACAGAGGAGAATTTTTACACGGGGTATTTTTTTTTACAAGCAGTTGGAAAAAGAACTCGCAGAAGTATAGAATACACGCGAATGGTAGCGTGTAATAAAACCATACAGCCCTGGTAATGACACTTCTTACACGCCAGGACTAGCGTACGTTCTTGTATATCCAGATACGCCTCCAAGCTCTGCGCTTCCATTTCGGCTGTGGCTCGCCGACCGAGTCTCGGTTACGCTTCTTGCCTTATCATCGTACGCAACGCTAACCTCTGTCTTCCGCATGATTCCATCATAGTTGTCGCTGATGATGTGTTCTTCACTAGCAGTCGGCGAGGGTAGAGGGTTAGGGTCATTGTGTCTCTTGAGATTCTTCAAAGCGATACCATCAGTGGTGATCCGACTGCCGCCGCTCTTGAGGCCATATGAAGCACTCCGGGAGTTGCCACGAGACCGCTTATGACCTGAGACTGCCAGGCCATCAGTATCATATGCCGGAGTCGATCCACCACCAATGGAAGAGAACAACGAGGGGAACCACTTGGCGACCAGGCCACGGATAGCTGGTGCTGATGCCGCCATAATGGCAAGGTTTGTTTCAACTGCAGAGTAGCAGAATCGAATATCATATGTTGGGTCATTGGCTCTTAGGTGGAAGCCAACTTCATAGATCCAAAGCATACGTAGTACACTGATGACAGTGACACTGGAAATATATAAGTTAGTGTGTCTGCTCAATAAAGTATGTTTGGAAAGAGATACTTACACTCCACCAAGACAGAAGACGCCAATCAATGCAGCCTTGAGTTTCCAGGCCATCTTAAGGCCGAGGAAGATCCATAACGGCAAGGCCAACACCAGGATATCTGTGACGATAGTAAGCGCAGCTGTTGCAACATAGAATGTCCAGTAGTCCATGCAGTGGCCATTAAGATCAGGAGATGGACCGAATTGCTCCCAGTAAAAGCTGATGGGAGTGCATTGGAATACGGCGCAAATGAAAGTTGCAACCATGAGCATCAGATTGAATGTGTTCAGTGCATAAATGGAATAACGGATGCTAGTTTTCTGACCGCTCAGGCGAAGTAAAAAGAGTAGGACGGACGTCTTGACTAATGCCAGGATGGGGTTATACAAAATAGATACAACATAGTTCCAGAAGTAACTATTCCGCAAATCGATGTTAGGAGGGATATCCCAGACATGTACGCCTTGAAAACCTGCTCGGAGGGCTTTATATGAACAGGCAGTTTCTGCTATGGATATTGCCATTGCTATACAGACTAGGATGTCATCTAATCAAGCGTGCGAGGTGAGAATCAGAGCATAAGATAGATGAATATTCGTTAGTTGTGACATACCACTTCCAAACTGATGGAGCTTGAGACGTGCAAATACCCGAATGCATACTACAATAAATGCAAAAACTGGAAATATGATGATGATAGCAACACCAAGTTCTTGGAATGATGAGTAAGGGTACTCATAGTCCGTGTTGTAGGTCGTTTCCCCCGTTGAATTGATCAAAGAAGTGGTGTTCATTGTGCCTATAATCTAGCAACCTCTTTTCTTGTCTAACTTGAGGGTATTATGGTTTCCCCCCAAAGTAATGGGTTTTTTCACAAGGCAAGTTGCAAAAAAAGAAAAGAAGTAAAATGTTGGGTCGATACACAGTAGATGACATATGCAGAACAGGCAAGGATTCTGCCAAAGTGATTGACGTAAACTGTAATCTGTATGTCGGATGGAGGGATGGAGGCAAAGACGGATCGGCAAATAAATCGAGATGGTCAAGAAAAGGCAAAATTATCGAAAAGGTTTTCAAGTTCCATGTTCGGAAGACAAACCTGTAATAAATAAATCAAGTCGGCCAAGATATGATGTATGATATAGCTGTACAGGCCACTCCAAAAGGGGGCCATCACGCGAAAAGCCATGGTTTGAAACGGAATTGGCCCCGTGCAAATAGATGTCGCCCGTCTATGCTACAGCAAAATCGGGGATCAGGTCAAAGCTGCCCAAGTGTATGGTAGAAAACGACTGCAGCACGGCAACCCGACGCTATGCACGAGTGTTGCACTCAGTCCTAGCTCTTCATTTTCTATTGTTCATAAGGAGTCGGTCAGAACTTCCAATACATAGTGCATATGCATGTATATACAGGTATTTGTACATGTACATGTACATACAGATACAGATACAGACATACAAACTCATTTCCAAGAAAGTCAAGTGGCCAAGAGATATATTACTTTTTCACAATAGTCGGGCAAGTGGAATGTGGAATTCCAATGTGAACCTTGATATGTTCCAGGAAAAAAATCAAACATTGCAGTTTTGAAAACACAATGCTGTCATGCTAAACCATCTGGCAGGCAATTACGCATAAGTACAAGTGACCAAACAATACCAAACATATACACTATGATAGAAAGTACCATTGTACATCAACCAAACAAAACAACATCTTATTAGTCGACAATGACCATGCCGATGCTTTGGCCTCATGTGGATGAATGTTTCTACGGCAAGAGTCCATGTAACATATCTTATACAGCAATCTGTCGCGATTGTACATTACATGTATGTACAAAAAGTCAAGTTCGTCTATAGCCGCGCTTCAATATGATAAATTACATACGAATATCTGCAAGTTGTATGAAGATGTTGGCCTTTCCTGCTGGCGCACTGGCACGCAAGTCACACCATGACTCCAGAACAGGCAATAATGCGATCCTCGCCGATCTTGGTTTTACTTCCGAGTGATACACAGAATCCGAATAGCCCTGTGAGAAAATAGTGTGCCTGGCTAGTGTAGCGCCAGAGCTTCATTCGACGTGAGATCTAGATAGCCTTTTATAAAGAGTGTACAACACGGCACATTGTATTTAATTAAAAATTGTCTATACCATTCCTTTCATACCGCTCTATAGGAATTCTATATCATAGAACTCGAAAGTATACATATGTTGCGAGCAGTTCGAGGAATATGTGTTTCTATTCAAACATTCAATTTGGGGCATAATTTCTGTGGGCTCGTTCGGATGTACACAGACTTAAGGAGCCGGCAATATTATATCAAGTACAGGGACATAACAAACGTAGCGTTTGTCCAGATCGCAGATTGAATACGAATAGAGTCAAACTATCCACCTTTCGTACCACCGGAACTATCAGTGCAAATACATACAAAATCTTTGGTTCAAACAGTGTTCGATCTTGGCGTCCTTTCTGTCAGACAATCTTAGATACCAATCTTCTTATTGCCACTTCATGTATCTTGCATCACTTTGTTAATATTGGGCTATCATTCAAATGAAGCCAAGTCATTAGCATCCATCAAGGTGAATTTAAATAGATACATGATCAAGATATTAAAATCCATAGCTATGTCATTTAAGTATCATGTACATACATAATAGGTAATAAAGTTTGGTCTTAATCCCACTTTCCTTACTGAGATTCAGAATTAACAGGATCTAAGTGATATGGACTCCCCTGTTCGCTAAAGAACCAATATTAGAGTTAGTGTAGGGTTAATTCAGATAGCCTACTACAATAGCGGTAAGAATGACGCTAGCAAGGCTTGCTCGCGAACACCACCATGTATCTCAAATATGTATCATGAACGATGAATATATATGTAGGTTCGTACATATCTACATATAGATATATATACTACTGTATGTATCATTAATTTTATCGTGCATATTCTAGCCAGCAACTATGGCAGTATAGTATAGTCCATACTCTATAGATGATAACCTTCAATCAGACATACAAATGCTTGCCATAGTTGAGACTTACAGCATAACCATATCGCTATCGCTCTATCTTCGCGTTTCAGAGCAAGTTGTCCCATTGCAAGTATATATAACTATAGCCGTGATTTTTATTGTCACGTGCGATGGGCTTTCTGTACCCTACCAGTTTTACCTTGTGTAATCTCTTGTTCCACATTGTCAGTCGACGTAAAAATATATATTGCCATACAAATTAACTTGTACAAATTGGAAAGATATCACATTTTTTTTTTAGAAAAAAAGAATAACCACAGGAAAAAATACTAATGCTCACAAAGAAAAACATATTACTTCAAACTTTAGTATTTTTTTTTAATTCATTAATATTATGGAGCTATAGAGCTATGAAGATGTCAAACTTTAGTATATATTAGTACTCATTGATCATCTCAACCCTAACAGAGACACCAGTACATGTAAGTCCACAACACAAAACCCCAACCCTAACCCTGTCTGTAATATGTGATATGGTTGAGCGACTCTGGGGTTGCACCGCCAACTTCCAAGCACGAATAGTCCAAATCGGATGTTGCATTAGGCGTTATAGTAAATTAATTACCGCTTTTAGATGACATTGAATAGACCGACGGATACTCTGTTGAACCCCGCTGTGCAAAGTGCACGGTTCGCCCCTGATTTATCTGTTGCCATCCCCGGTATATGTAGCAATAGGATTAGAATGGGGCACGGTCCCATTCGATCGGGACCGAGCGGCCAGGGATATGGGTATGATTATACATAGTGCCATTTCTTATCCTGCTACTCGAGATTTGTAATCTAGAGCGGTGTCTTTAAGCCTTTGTTTCTTCAGTTTGCCCACCCCAGGTTGGACGTGTCAAGCCCAACGATTGATCTTTAGCTAACTTGTCTTGTCTGTCCATGGCAACACTTGTAGACGCTCTTCGGCTGGCCACGACAATATTTCATAGTACTTGACTAAAAATTTCCAATTGCTACGGCTGGTAGTAGCAGTACATACATAGTATATATATAAAGCGTATCACAGCGCGGTGATTTGCTTTGACCTCGTCCATGACCTCGTCCATGACCTCGTATAACATGTGCATGTCCCCGGACAATTCATACGTTTTTAGCCGTTTAAATTGCATTCAATGTCGACTTCCTCATTTGTAGGATACTCCACAGCGTTACGAATGGGCCAACATCGCGAACAACTGATATCTAGAAAATTTTATTTGCCGGGGCAGAAAAAGGGCTTGTAGATTGCTTTCATATAAGCTCTATCAGAGTTTTCTTCAAAAGAAAGGAGACGAAGAACAAAACAGGAAATGCAATCACAGACAACCACGAGGCCGCCTGATGTTTGACACTACAATATGTCTTCCACTTCATAGCTTCATGCATAGTGGCTGTAAGCTTGTGTTATCTTCCAGGAGAAACAAACATGTGTTTTGTACGTGACTATGAAATTAGAGTTTGTCTGGCATCTTTGAGTCGTGAACAGCATGTATGCTTAGGGTGGACAATAGGCGGTATAGGTAGGTTGTTGAGATTTGATTATAGTTATAGATTTTCAGAAAAATACTATGATAGGTCAGAAAAATTGCCGATGCTGTTTTTAAGTCTATTCCGTAGTCTAGAACATCTGAACATACTAACTACCTAGTACATACAACATGTATAGAAAGTTCCAATTACAATATTGCATTAAGCATTATCATCATTGGTTCTATCTAGTCCTCCCCTCCCTAGCTTTACATCGATCCTTTCAATAGAAAGAATTTCGATTTCTACCAACTAAGCTAGCTAATACTATGAACTAGTCAACGTAAATATTGCATCTTTATCCTAGTTTCCCGGAGGTTGGGGGCTGAATCGGCGAAGAAGCCTGCTAACTAATCTAGTATTCAGGCGGATAATATCTTGATTTGTATTTATATGATGTCGAGTCTATACCAGCCTCCTCAAAAGATTCTACAACCATAATATAGTTGTACAATGTAGTATTAGGATTGTAGAAGTCGAATATTGCCACACATAAATTGCTAAATTTGAGGGAATATGTACATACAGATACATGGCCATTCCTGATTTCAATAGTATTGAATGTGAGAACAGCCATGACTATACTAGCTGCATTTACTGAGCCATAATACAAGGATGTTTATTAGTAAATAATAGTAGATAGTTAGCTAATGCAGAAACCGGCTGCCTGGTTTCACGAGTGATACTACCTTTACAGATATAGCAAGTTGATTGTGAGAGCCTTCATTATGATATACAAAACTTGTGGATAATGATAATGAGGAGATATATGGCTCAATATCAATTCGTCATTGTATGGAAGGGCATGCTATAGTTTAGGTGTGATACACAACTACTTTGAGTTGGCTGATGATAACGAACTATTCTCTTGTCTTTTGCACATATTGCTACCTAATTCGGCAGATCAGACGGCCATCACTAGCCGTGATAATTTGCTTTTTGACGTGAGTGAGAAACCATAATTGCCGAATTTTCGGCACTTAATGGCCGTGCCATTGTACATACATGGAAAAAAAAATGTTTCGATACAATTATGAGCATAATTTGCGTAAGACTCGCATTGTTTATACGCCCCGTCGTTTAAAAGTCAAGGCCCGAGCATTCTATTACAAAACAGGAGGGAGGCTTAGTAAACTTGAAAACTACGTAGTAGTTTGCTAGGTAAGTAGCATAACGTAGTAAACAACCTGAGACGGTGACATACTTAGTTTTGAATTCCGGGTTGCTTCATTCCGTACAGAAGACAACATACAGATACATATCAGAAGATACAGGAGGAGAAGAGTAGGAAACAGCGGTATTACCGTACGGATACAGCACTCAAAGTGATATACAGGGGTCATTATCATCACTGGCTCATTGGTGGGAAAACACGCACAATAAAATACAAAGAGAGACAAGAAAATATCGTATGAGACATAAGAGCAATGACAAAGGGAGCCCATGGCAAACTTTGATTATATTGCGAATACCTGGTAAATTCCATACATCCCACATCGGATGTTAAACTACATACGTAAATACATAGCTATCATAATGAACGGTGAATAATAGGCATGTGGAGGAAGCCTATATGTACAGGTGTGCTATGCAGGATAAAAAAATAATTGAAATTTAAAAGACATAGTGAACATGACATGGGCAGTGCATCATGAATGGATTCGATTTATTTAGCGGTCCACTACCACGTTAATTTCATGAAGCACATGGCTTTAGAGTTGATAGCCAGATGAAAAAGGGAATTAAATATGAGCTGATGAACCAAATATGTTGAGGTGGTATGGATTGCTGCCATGGGTGACTGATACGAAAGTGAAAGCAGTCGTATGCGCACATATGTGATTGCAGCTGCAATTGCATGATGAATTATGCTACATACCTACATACGTAAACGCGTAGAGTTACATTGTGTTATTAAGCGGCTACAAAGTTATGGGATCAGTAATGCTTCTAGAAGGGAGACCAGAAGCCTGAAAATGCTGGCTACTCTATGAATGTGCTCAGACATGAGAAATCATACGAGGAGGGTGTGGAGACAACCAACCGTCTGAACATGCTCATCTTTTTCTTCCATCTTTGTTCTTTTGCACTTAGTATGAAGCTTCTTTTCGGGTCTTTGACTACACAATGAATGATTGTTTTCTCTTTGTCGGGGTTGATATCTAGCAGACAAACCGTACGGTTTACTACTTGAAATGGCAAATAACAGAACAGAACTATTAGAGGTGTAATATCTGATATATATATGTAGTACAATTAGTCACATCAACCCCCCCCCCCCAAAAGGCATTCTGTACGGATCAATACATGATCACTGAACGTTGTACTGCAGAACTGATTGATGTGCATATTTGTGGGCAACCCTTATTAAGTTTACAGCTGGCTCCAGAATAGTATTAGTGATTAGAGACATTTTAGTGATCTATCCAAATAGAGAAATATTATGAATCCAACAGGCAAAGACGACAGCGACACTACCTACTTCTATCTATCTGTATAGAAGAAAGACTCAATATTATGTGTCGTATGTTACAAACCCTACTGAAGATGATACAATAGAGTTGGCCGATCAAAGAGTTCTCCAATTGCATTTCACATGGCCACATGGGTCTGTATAAGATATTCCTTCAACGACATACATGTACATACGTAGTTCACATGTTGACGTGATTACTTTGCATTTAGTAGGGTTGCAATATCGAAATATGGATGTGGACCTCTAGCATGATAAGTTCCGGGCAATTTGACCTCTTGCATGGCGTTAATGCAATATTCAATATTGCTCGCCCGGCTTAACGCAGACCGAGAACGAAGTCGTTGTGAGTCGACTTGAAGCAACACGATAAGACTAAGTATGGAGGCCGGAATGCAGGTATGATGCATGTACAATGACTGGCGCAGGAAACCAACCGGCCGACCTCCACTTCTTGATCTCGGCTGTCTATACAGACCGCCTGATAGATACGGACTACACATGTAAGTTTTAGATATTGTGGCTGAAATGTTGTCTCTTCCTTGACAGGTGATACCGAAGAATTCATTATTAGGCAAACTATCCACTCTTTCATGTCGACTTAAATTGATATTTCCTCCAATATTGTAAATCCTGAGTTGGGCGAAGGCATGATGCCTAGACTCTGTTCGAACAGGGCCGGTGATGTGAGGCAAGGTGAGGGCAAGGTGAGGGGAGGGGGGTTTGTAAAGTGGAGGGAGGGATTTGTGGGTAGGATGTACTAACTATTACTGCAGGCGCCATTGATCCTTACATGATGAAAATATGTTAATGGGCACAATCGGAAAGGGTTTTTTGATCGTGTTAGTTACGGTAGAGTTGGAAGATTGCCGTCGAGAAAGAGGCAGATTTGAAGCTAACTCCGTGGTAGCCGAAGAACACACGATGATATCAAAGCCTTGCCAAATAGAATGGATGAATCGGATGAAGCTTTGATGCTGGACATGCCATGATGTTCGGTTGCTATTCATGGTAGCATTGTACCTACATATTAGCACGAGAAAGTTCAGATATAAGTAGCAGTAGTAGTAGATGTAGTCTTGATGGGTGCGAGCATTGAACACACAATGACTTGTGAATGGTGGGGAAGCATAGGTAGGAAGGGTTGAAAGGACTGTATGATAGACGTGTATCTGTTGATGGGAACAAAGTACGTGGTTTCTGACGAGGCAAAACACACCCGAGCTTCCCAATGAAGTGTTGGCATATGCGTGATGATGAGAGGATGGGAGGGCGAAGAGAAGGAACTTTGCAACACTCTGATTCTACTGCTTATCGGGTCACCCATGTGCCCATCGGCCATGCGCGTGAAGGTCCACATGGAACGACACATGGGAGGTGAAGATTGAATGCAACCAATATGCCATGGAGATGGAGGGTAGAAGAGAGGGGGGGGGGTCTCTTCCGGGCCACTTTCTGGTAGCGGTGGAGCTATGAAAAGCTGTACGTAGTCGAAAACTTGGCGAGAACTACACACCCTTCCATACCTTTATAGACTGACAAGGATAGTGCAAGAATAAGAAAGACCGGCTAGCCCTGAAAGAGGGAACAAGGGCCAGGATGCGAGCCTGAGTGAAGTTGCATCAACAACCAAGAAGAGAGCCCTGTGATGAAAGGCCAGCCCCTGATGGCTAGGATCGTTTGCACTGCGGTGCATTGTATGGACTTTGCGAGAACTAGAGTTCTCTTTTACAATGAGCGGGGGACTTAGAGCCAAACAAGCAAGGCCGTCTGTTCCGCGGGTTTTAGCCTACAGTAGGGCAGTTGGGCTAGTTTAGCCTAGTTTCTAGTAGCGTATGGTAGGCTTGGAGATAGAGTTACAGTAAAGAGAGTTTAGAGAGTGGTGCTGCTCTGCACCGCTGACGGCTACCAGGCTACTGGGCTAGGACAGCAAAAGTCCTACTAGAAGGTGAGACGGTTGCTACAATTTGAAATTTGGACACCGGGGTGGGTGACTGTCGTAATCACACAGAAGCCACGGCAGTTCGTTTCTCTATATCGCTAACTTTCAGCCGCAGTCGCGAGTTCGCAATTCTACTCAGTTTGTATAAGACGCCGCCGATCGCCCTCCCTTCGAGTCTTTTTTTTTTTGTCTTCTCCATCACCAACAGTTCAAAGTCCTTTGACAACGGTTTTCTTCACTCTCTTACACTTGACTTTTGTCACCGAGAGCTTTCGTTCTTTCTTCTTGCGCTTGCGCTCACTCACTCACTGACCACTCTTCTGTCTCTATCTACCACTTCACACCACTCTACTACTTCGTCCACTTTATCTAGCTTAAGCTTCGATCCAAAATGGTCAAGAAGCTTACTCTCTCCACGTCAGCTCTGCTGGCGTCGGCCGTCTTCGCTCAGAGCGACAGTAAGTAGCCTTATATCCATATATAACAGCCCAGCATCGAACAGTTACTGGTTGCCGCGGAACTTTCAAGCAAGAAAAGGAAATTCGTGGTAGTGCCCACCAATCCATAGCCTTGTTGTTTTTCGTTTTGCATGTTTCTAGAAGTTTTTGAGACTGAAATCGCAGCAATATGTTTTAAAAAAAAAACAACTAGTCTTGGTGCTTGCCCCCCCCTTCAGCAATCTTAACCAATGCCTTGCTATCCTCTCTATTTAACCCCTTGAGTTTTTCTTAGTTGCACTCTTCCATTCCTAACATTTGCTTTTTTTCTCTCTGATTTAGTCGTCGCTAAGAAGCGTGCCTTAACTTGCAAAGCTGACACTCTGACAGCTATTGGCGAGGTTGTCTCTTCGACTGTCGAGGGCGCCACTGCCGAGTTATTCGAGTCTGAGACTCTGCAAATCACCGACGATGTTATTGCCAACCTGACTAGCCTCAACGCTACTGATGCTACTATCTTCGACTTTGCCAACAACGACACTGCCACTCTGGCCCGTCGTGCACAGTTCGGCAACTGCAAGACCTACTCTGGTGATAGTATGTGGCCCACCACTAAGCTATGGACCGCCCTGAACAAGCTCACCGGCGGCAAGCTGATCAAGACCACTCCCATCTCGGCTGTCTGCTTCGACGACTTCGGCAACCGTGATGATGCCCGCTGCGACTACATCACTGCCAACTGGAGCAACGACTCCTACATCTTCACCGATGACCCTACTGCTATCAACACTCCTCTGTACGATGGCGCCCTCTGTGTCCCCCAGGACATCTGGTCCCACGGCAACGGCCACTGCCAGATTGGTGGTCTGCCCGTCTACGCTGTCAACGTTTCAAGCGTCGCTGATGTCCAGCTGGCGGTCAACTTCGCCCGCAACCAGAACCTGCGTCTGGTCATCAAGAACACCGGTCACGACTTTGCTGCCAAGTCCATGGGTGGTGGTGCTCTGTCCATCTGGACTCACAACCTGAAGGACATCAAGTTCTACTCGTCCTACACCCAGGGCAACTACACTGGTCCCGCCCTCAAGGTTGGCTCTGGTGTCCAGGCCTTCGAGCTGTACGCTGCTGCTGCCAAGTACGGTGTCACTGCCGTCGGTGGTGAGGGCCAGACCGTCGGTGTCATGGGTGGTTACATCCAGGGTGGTGGCCACTCTCCCCTCTCTGGCTGGTACGGCATGGCTGCTGACCATGTCCTGTCCATGCAGATCGTCACTGCTGATGGCCGCTTCGTGACTGCCTCCGACTCCCAGAACTCCGATCTCTTCTGGGCTGTCCGTGGTGGTGGTGGTTCTACCTACGGTGTTGTTACCTCTGTCGTCGTCAAGGCCCAGCCCAAGCTTGAGGTCTCTACCATGAACCTGTCCATTGGCCCTACCTCCGAGGATGGCATCACCAACGCCCAGCTCTACCAGGCCATGCGCATCTTCTTCGAGGGTTTCACCACTTGGGGTTACGACCAGCGCCAGTACATCTACTTCACCCTTGTCCCCGTTGGTAACGGCTCTCTGCTCTTCAACATCGCCCCCTGGTTCGCCCCCAAGACCTCTTTGGAGGACTTCAAGGCTAACACCACTGAGCCCCTTCTGGCTGCCTGGTCCGCCATTGGTATCAATGCTTCTGCTACCTACGGCCACTATGATGACTTCTACCCCGCATGGCAGGAGAACTTCCCCCTGGAGAGCTGGGCTTCCCTTGCCATCCGCCAGGGTTCTCGTCTGATCCCCAAGGCCAACTTCGAAGATGCTGCCTCGTTCAACACCACCTGGAATACCGTCCAGTCCATCATCGAGGATGGTGCCATGCTCATTGGCTTCAACATAGCTCCCCGCCACGAGGATGGCAGTGTCCCCGACAACGCTGTCAACCCCGCCTGGAGAGAGACCGTTCTTCACCTGATCGTCGCTGGTACCTGGACTGATGCTGATGTCACCATTGATGACATTAAGACCATCTCCGACACTGTCACCAACGACTGGACTACCAGTCTCCGTGACATCTCTCCCGATGCTGGTGCTTACATGTCTGAGGCTGACTACGCTGAGCCCGACTTCACCACCTCTTTCTGGGGTTCCAAGTACGACAAGGCTCTGGAGCTCAAGAAGAAGTGGGATCAATACGATGTCTTCTACGCCCACAACGCTGTCGGTTCCGAGAACTGGAACATGACTGGCAGAGTCTTCGGCAACCTTGATGACCAGTCTTCCAAGCTGTGCCGCATCTCATCGTAACTAGATGGTCGGACAACTATAAATTCTTTATTTGATTTCAACTTTGGGTTTAACTTAGGGGATCTAGGGAACTGGATGGATGGGGTGATGGGAAACTAATCGAGAAGTACTAGATACTACTACATCACCACCTTATGACGGCGCTCACCTGATAAACTGCTTCTTACTACTTATGTGTTTTATTACTTTATTTCTTCTATTTATTTTATTATTCTATTTATTCTTGTTTCTGTTACTATATTATTTTCGACTATCAGCTGAATCATAACTAGTATGACTTTAATTTTTATGATCTACATCGCTCCTCATATCACTTCACTTGCCAATGAATGTCAAAATCTAGAACTGAGAAAGAAAACATGTTGTGTATGTACAAAAGTAAGGCAATATTACGCTTAGGTATACTTTCTCTACAAAATGAAATAATATATGTAATAAATTACGAAACATGTATTTATAGTATTTATATGTAGTATAATTAGTTAGTTAGCTGATAG
The DNA here is from genome assembly GCA_009806295.1 of Davidsoniella neocaledoniae. Taxonomy (NCBI): domain Eukaryota; kingdom Fungi; phylum Ascomycota; class Sordariomycetes; order Microascales; family Ceratocystidaceae; genus Davidsoniella; species Davidsoniella neocaledoniae. The sequence goes on along the minus strand of RHDR01000007.1, from coordinate 16,217 downwards.
AAATAAGTCATATCTTCTCAAAATTTCTATTTATTAATCATAATTCATAAGTATAGTATAGTTGGAGATATCGAGATAATCAAGTTATATAATAGAATGACAGTTTGACTCGTTAAAAGTAAATGAATAAAAACAAGAACAAGTAAATTAGAACATAAAAAATCTACAAACCATACATCTAAGCTATACATATATCCCCCCAAAAAGAATGATACCATTTACATATGCCCGTGAACAAAAACAAGAACTCAGCCTCGCTATTGTTAAGATGCTTCTTGAGCAACCAAGTAAGTATGTACACTGCCAGTAGCACGAGGATATGTGACATTCGCGCCGTCATTGCTGGAACCTTGCATGACTTCTCCTGTCGTATCAGCCTCAATCGAGCCCCAACCGCCACCACTAGGAGTGTGAATTACACAGCGATCACCCGTCTTCATGTCAACTTGACCTCTGGGGCCGATGTTTACCCAACGCTCGCTGCCGTCAGGCTGAGTCTGAACCCAATAGTTGGCGCCACTTTGGCCATTCTCACCTCCCATCATGCCGTATGGCTGATGCACACGACGCTCAGAAATGATTCCATATGTCAACGGCGCGCGGCATTCGAAGTCACGGATAACTCCGTCTCCTCCTTTGAACTTGCCGAGACCTCCAGAGCCCTTGCGGATCGAAAATTCGCGTAGAATAACAGGATAGCGCTTCTCAATCAGCTCCGTATCGGTAGTCCGGGTGTTGGTCATGTGAATCTGGACTCCAGAAGCACCGTTCCAAGTAGGGCCGGCGCCTTCACCACCACAGATAGTCTCTCCGTAACCCCAGCCAAAGCCATTGCTGTTGTCTGTGGCATCCACAGTACTTCTAGGCTCTAGACTGTTGCCGAAGAAACCGAAGCAGTTCATGCAGCCCTGGGATCCGGCACTGGCACGGAATGCCTTAAGTAGCAGATCAACAAGTCTCTGGGATGTCAGAGTATTACCACAGCAGATAGCGGCCGAAGGTCCTGGGTTCAGGAAGCTGTTCTTGGGAAGAATGACTTTGGTAGGGGCTAAGCAGCCTTGGTTCAAGGGCACATCCGAGCCAATCAGCAGACGAAGGGTGTAGATAAGTGCCGAGTTGGTGATGGCAGGAGGAGCGTTCATGTTGCTCATCATCTCACAAGATGTACCGGCAAAGTCGAAGGTGCCGAATCCAGTTTCGTCAATAGTGACCTTGACCTTCATACAAGAACCATTGTCCATGTAGTCAGTAGCCGTCAAGGGCTTGCCATTGTACTTGGCGTGGACAGAGAGCAAATGACGGCGTACAGCAAGCTCTGCATTGGCCTGGATAGCCTTCATGTAGAACTGAACCGTCATCTTGCCGAACTCAGCCATCAGTGAGCGGATCAAGATAGAGCCCTTGTTGTTGGCAGCAACTTGAGCCTTGAGATCTGACAGGTTGTCGTTAAGGCGCCGAGAGCCACTGCAGCCTGGGTGCTCACCAGGAGAGAGCAGAATCTTGACGATGCCGTCCTCATCAAAGTAGCCGTCGCGAATCAGGAAGAAGGACTTGATAGCAGCACCTTCTTGCCAAAGCTCAACCGAGTCACTATAGCATAGTTAGTTTAAAGCTCAGCAGAAAAAAGGATACGGATTTTAATTCACTTACGGCGGCATAGAGTTGCCCTTGGAGCCTCCAATATCTAGGTGGTGGCCACGCGAGGCAGTGTAGAAGCAAATTGATTTGCCATCCTCTTCAAACACGGGCGAGATGACCGTGATATCTATAGATAAAGCGTATTGTGTTAGTAGAATGGAGAGATTCACATGCTTTCAATAGTTTATATTGTAGTTATACTGACCTGGAAGATGGGTACCACCAGACTCGGGGTGGTTTGATACGAGAACATCACCAGGACGCAACTTCCCCTTGTGAAATTCGTGTTGGTACTTGACAGCATAACTCATACTTCCCAAGTGCACTGGAACGTGAGGAGCATTGGCAACAAGATCACCATCGGGGCCAAAGATGGCACAGGAGAAATCAAGACGCTCTTTGATGTTAAGAGAGATAGAGGTCTTTTGCAGTGTCTTGCCCATCTGCTCAGCAATCGACATGAACCGATGTCCAAAGATAGACAGCTTGACAGGATCAGCAACCAACTCGCCAGTCGCCGAGGTTTCGTCAGAAACGACACCGGAGGCAGCAAGGTCGATGACCACATGAGAAGATAGAATCTTGGCTTGGGCACCAGGGACAACTACGATAGTCTGGGTACTATCAATGATGATAGCTGGGCCAACGATGACTGACCCAGTCTCGAGCGTATCGAGCAAGAAGACCTTGGTGCTTTGTAGTCCGCCGACGCTGAAATAAGCTTTGGTCTTGAGAGAATCAAAATTAGGTTAGTTACTTGTCATGAGCAGCGAGGTATCTGAGAACATAAAGGGAAACTTACTGTGTTGGATTCTCCAGTCGAAACAACCGAGAACTGTAGGTTCTGAAGCTCGCGAACAAGCTTATCGTTGTCACTTGTGACTTCATCACCCTTGCCTATGCCACGAATTCTGATATCATCAACATGGACCTTGCGAGTGCGAGGGAAAGTGAAAGACAGCTCACGCAGATGCTCAGCTTCCAAAGCAGACAACCAATCACCATCAACAGGAGCCCGGATCATGAAGTTGGTGTCAGTTCCGTTGTATCGCATGTTGAGATAGGCCTCATGAACAATCTTGTCGGTGGGAATGCCCTGGCTATTGAGTCCAGATGTTACCTTGGCAGTAAGAACAGCAAGACGCTCATTGATACGAGGAAGAGACTCGGCGCTGTAGATCTCCGAGCTAGGCTCTTGGGCCTCCTGCACCAACTCTGCTAGAGCCATACCGTAAGCACTTAGAATCGAGGAATATTTGTGAATGACGATACGGCGAGTTCCAAGCTTGGAGGCGATCTCGCAGGCGTGTTGGCCACCTGCTCCGCCAAAGGTTGCCAGGTTATGATCACTAGTGACAAAGCCGCGAGCCTCAGTCAGGGCACGAATGGGACGAGACATGGCCTCGTTGGCAACATCAATGAAGCCAACAGCAACCTCATAGGCTGTCATCTCGCGGTTTGTGTCCTTGTTGATTTGCTTGGTCAGCTCGTCAAACTTGGACGCCACGATGTCATAGTCGAGTGGCTGGTCTTCGTTGGGACCAAAGATGGAAGGGAAGTAAGCTGGAATCAGGCGGCCAAGGTACAGGTTTGCATCTGTGACAGTCAGAGGACCGCCCTTGCGATAAGAAGCAGGACCTGGATGAGCCGAAGCACTCTCTGGGCCGACACGGAACAGGCCATCTCTCCAGAAGAGCATACTGCCGCCACCGGCCGCAACAGTGTTGATATCGAGCTGGGGAGTCTGGATGCTGACACCAGCAGTAGTAGCCTCAAAGACGTGCTCAAAGGTGCCACCATAGCGGCTGACATCGGTTGAGGTACCGCCCATATCAAAGCCCACAATGGGCGCAGAACCGTCGTATGAAGTACGGGCATGGCCAACGACACCGCCAGCAGGGCCACTAAGAATGCCACGAAGGCCACTGAACGAAGTGTGGCTAACAAGACCACCGTCACTCTGCATGAACTCGCAGTCGATGCCAGTCAGGTCACCGTTGGCAAACTGGGCTGCGAAAGAGGAAATGTACCGGGTAATTTCTGGAGTGAGGTAGGCATCTGCCGATGCAGAACTGCCACGGCTAATCATCTTGATCATGTTGGCACCGACAGCAGACGAAATAGACACGTGGGAAAAGCCGAGTCCAGTAGCAATCTCGGCGACCTTCTCTTCGTGGACAGGATAGATGTAAGAGTGTGCAAAGCAGACTGCAACGGTGTCGATACCCTTGGCACGTAGAGTAGTGAGCTTCTCGGTGACTTCAGCTTCATCGAGGGGGTGTACAATGCGCAGCATGTCACCGGTAGAACCCTTGACGAAGAGTCCAGGAGTTTCCTGGACAACTGCACGCTGGTCCTTGAAGACATCCTCATCGTAGCCTTCGACAGTGATGCGTTCGTTGATCTCGACCACTTCGTCATACAAGAGTTCTGGCTTCTTGATACCAAGATCGAATAGACGGGGGCGAGACTGCCATCCGATATCAAGAAGATCGCGGAAGCCCTTGGTGACTAGAAAAGCATGGCGCGTTCCCTTTCTTTCCAGTAGGGCTGTGGTCCAAGAAGGTCTAGCGTTAGCAAATAATGTACAACTACCACTGATAGAACAAAGACGTCGTAACACATTTCACACTAGTGAAAAGAGCGTGAACACGGCAGGCAGCAGAGAGAATAGAGGAAACAGAGGAAATCTTACCGTTTGTAGCAACTGTAGTACCCATTCGAATGGAACGGATCAGGTCTTTTGGAATAGGAGTGTTGCGTGGAATAGCAACACCAGCCACTGTCTCCAGCACACGACGAATACCCTCAGCCGGCGCATCGCTGTAGTTCGCTGGGTCGACAGATAGGAGCTTCAGCACAATGTCCTCGCGTCCAGGGATGGCAGCCCAAACATCGGTGAAGGTACCGCCTCGATCGATGGCAAAGCGAACGCTATGCGGGGGCACAGATGGAAGCGTGGAAGCGGTCATTGTGTTGGACTAGCATACGTTCGCACAAAGAGCAGAGATGCGTACAGCTATGTTGATAGTGATGATGGTGGTGAGTGAGTGTTGTGGTGTATCCGAGAAAGAGAAAGATATGGCCTGACATGTGCGACAATGCATCATGATATACTTCTTCTAGAGATATTCACAGTATCGTGTTGAGACTATGGTTGCATCCACTTGGAGCTAAAGATAAAGTAACTGTACACTACAATTCAGAGATCACTACCCGATCTCGGTGCCTACGAACTATCTAGCAATACAGATACATTATCAAGTTCTATGCAACCAGTTCCGCTTAATCTGGCTATTGGAATCGACTATCAACCGCAACTACGATACGATATTGGCGCCTAGTTGGAGAAACACTGCACATTATGATAACTAACACGCATGTCTTCAAGTTTAATCGATACTAATAACGTGGTAGCTAGATATTCAGCGTTCCATAAGATGTATTCGTTTCGAACTCCCTTTTAATAAGCTATTTATCCTTCGGTTTTCAGTGCTACAATCTTCATTTGATGTCTTCTTTCTTCAATCATTCAATATAAATATAATGGCTGACAGGCAAACTAGAGATAAAACAGGGGTCAATTACAATGGTTGTAGATAGGCGCAGGCAAAACTCTCCACAGATCCTTACTCCACTGCTATAAACACAATCAACTACCAAGTTACTGACTATTCATTCGTCTTAGCGTTCTCGTCGCCTGTTTCTAGACGGTTGACCCATTGCGGAGAAACTGACCCGAAGGATTATCTACCGAGAGGGAGGGGTCTGATAGCCATCTGTCACTATTCCATAAGGAGTGCTACTAGTACAATAAGGAGTCTGTAGAGGGTACGTAGGCTTATATGTGCCCCAAGCGTATATTCGATGTATATATACAACGCATATTTGCCTCTCTTTGTTACATTCTCATGAAGATGGTCGATTACACTTTCCAATTATCGGATGGATATCAAAAACATATATACTACTAATAGCGGTAATAGTAATAGTCGTATTAATCCTTTACTATTGCTATGCTCAACTACTCACACCGTCGTCAAATGTGCACTGAATTATCAGGTTGAATCTTGATAAGAGAAGCACTAAAGCTAGCCATGAGATACTAGTGTGGCTACGATTTCACTATTGAAAAGTGACTAATTACCAGAACCAGCGCTAGAACTGTGCAGGCGCCAACCAGAACCAACTAACTACATGTATGTATGTAGTAAACTAAGGATATCAGTCCTAGCAAGGCCAGGCCCTCACCAAAACGGGCGTAAGTGTTCATTGAAACTGTTGCTTTAACTGTGGCTTTTCTCTTAAGGCCTTTCACAACATGCATAGCATATGCATTTTGCAAGTTAGATCGCCGTAATATCTACCGATAAGACAACTAGTACATCCTATGTAACGAGTTATCCCCATTCGTCCCTTTATCATTCTATTGTACTCCCATACGAGAAGACAGAAGATTGCATTATGCACCACCCAATACTGATAACGAACAACGATAACGTTAATATCTATCGACCCCAGAAAAACACCTCATCTTTTCTTGATTCTCTGTCTCCGATAAGTCAGATGACGAATCGCCGAGCCAGGCCTTCACTTCTCATACTAGACTCTCTTGGTAGTAGCCAATCTCTACAATGCATCCGTCATGAAATGGAGAAAATATCCCAAAAGTATTCATGGTGGGGGGCTAGTCTACCATAATCCTTGTCCAGCCATGTGAATCGATACAACAAGATATGGAATACAATGTGTCTTACACTCACACGAATGCCTCAGTACTCATGAACTTGGCAGCTCGGTCAAGATAGCAATATCGCCTTCGACAATCTTAATATGGGAAGACTTGGGGAAACTCTCTTGTCAAAGTACACATACAGAATAGGGCATATACCGTGGTAATCTATGCCTATGATAGACATTGATCAAGATACTCTATTTAGATAATCTATAGTGTAGAAACTGTTGAGCTATAATCATCCCCCATCTGATTTACTATAAAGCCAAGATATAAGTCCTAGTACATCGCATCTATAAACTCATTGAAATTCCTCTCTTCCTTTCTTTATCCTCACCGAAACACCAAGACACACATCTTGAGTAGGCCGTCACCTCTTTTACATATTTATTAATAACACTTAGTCAATAATCCCCATATAGCATTGCGTTTAGCATATCCCGTTAGCTATCATGTCCATCGAGAAAAAGCCGGATGACACGGTCGTCCCTGTAGAAGCCACTGCTTCACTGCATATGGGCGAATCAGACGACATTGCAGCTTCTTCCAAGTCTCCAGCCCTGGCCTCGAACTTGGATGAAGCTGCAGAGTTCCTAGCTGCGCAAGGTGCTGAGTACCCGCCCATGACTCCGGAGATCGAGGCCAAGATTATCAGGAAGATCGATGCGTGGATGGTCCCATTGGTAAATTAGACTCCCCCTCCCATGTTGGAAAATATAAGTGTAACTCGCTAACATTCACATGTTTACAGCTGCTATTCACTGCTACCTTGGGCGCAGTTGACAAAGTCCAAATGAGCACAGCTTCGCTCTATGGCTTCCAGACTGACAACCACATGCATGGCCAACAGTATAGTTGGCTCGGTTCGGTTCTGCCACTGGGTCAGCTAGCTGGATATGGATTTACCTCGTATCTGATTCACCGGTACCCTACTGGCAAGTTCCTAAGCGCTGCCAGCTTGTCATGGTCGTGTCTGACGCTTCTCCACGCCGGTTGCCGCAGCTGGAGTGGTTTCATGGCGCTGCGCTTCTTCATGGGCTTCATTGAGAGTGCTATTTCGCCTTCACTTACACTGCTTGTGACCGCCTTCTACACCAAGTCTGAACAGCCTCCCCGCAATGCTAGTAAGTTTTGACCTGTCATATCTATAATCACTATTTCTATTACATTGAAAATAGATATTAACCTAATTTATAGTCATCTTCGCCTACTTCTCTTCTATTTTCAACGGTTTCTTTGCTTGGCTGGTTGGCCAAATCCCGGCTACCGCACCTCTGCTGCGCTGGCAATACCTGTATCTCATGACGGGTTCTATCAACGTGCTATACAGCATCTTTATCTATTTCATGCTTCCTGATAGCCCTATGAACGCTCGGTTCCTCACCTCTGCTGAGAAGTACTATGCCACTCAGCGTATTGCAGCAAACCGCACTGGCATATCCAACCACTCAGTTTGGAAATGGGAGCAGGTTTGGGAAGCTTTACTAGATATCCGCATTTGGCTGATCTTCTTCTTCAACATCATGATCAACATCCCCAACGGTGGTCTTGTTAACTTTGGCTCTATCATCATCAAAGATTTAGGGTTCAGTTCTCTAAAAGCCAGTCTGTTGACCATGCCATTCGGTGTTGTTGCGACAATCTCGGCTTGGGCGTTCTCCTATATTGCTGCTCGCTGGCATCAACGCCGTTGCTTGACTGCCATTCTGGCTCTCATCATCCCCATAATTGGCACTGCCATCGCTCGCAGCACATCACGTACCAATCTTGCAGCACAGCTTACAGGTGTCTATCTGATGTACTTTTACTGGCCACCCTATGTCGTGGGAATCTCGCTTCCCCAAGCCAACACTGCCGGTCAGACAAAGCGTGCCGTGTGCTTCTGCCTAGTGCAAGTAGGTTATGCTGTTGGTAATCTGATTGGTCCGCAAACCTTCATCACCACGCAAGCTCCTCGCTACAACGGCGCCATCATCGCCATGTTAGTTTCGTATGTCGCATCTATGGGAATTCTACTAGTCTACTGGCTGGTCACTGAATGGGAGAACCGTGCCCGTGACAAGAAGCATGGCAAGCCTATGGGTCTTGAGACAACTACTGATGGATTCATTGACGAGACTGATATCAAGCAGACCGATTTCCGCTACACAACTTAGAAGAGGACATATGTAGCAAGATAGTTAGTTGTTTGGGGTGGGTTTTTGTTTGCTGGGGGTGTTGGATTTGATATCAGGCCATGATACGGGTATGGGTAACCAAGTGAGGTGCGTGAGATGGATGACAGGACATGTTGGATCCTAGCTTGAGTGAATTATAATAATAATCTTTGAAACTTTAACATTTGTCTTGCGATCCGTGATATAAATACTCATGTGAATAAAAGAATGGATCATACGTGCCATAGCTATATATTTACTAACAAGTTTTATTAACATATAAATATCACCAGAAATATCAAGCAAATCATATTTCATATAGCTTAAAAATCAGTAACTAATTTTGCCCAATCATTATCTATGCTAAGCTAAGCGTATCAAATTTTCCACGCAAGATCTCCCATCCCATTCCAGCTTCATTCACTCGCAAATCTCGCGCCCGCCATACTTTAAGAACAACATGAAGTGCCTTTCGTACGTTTCCAAGTTGTCTTGTCTTGACTAAAGCATTGAACTGAGCGAGCACAATCTTGCGGTCTTCGTCAGCTTCAGGCTTGATTCCAAGGACTGCTACTATGAACAGAGGCCATAGGATAGTATTTGTGCGTAAGGATATGATAGGGATGATGCTCAGAAGACAAGTGGTGATTCTTTCAACATGAGCGTGATAAGGACCACAGTTATCGACTCGGGAATATAGATAGAGCAGACTAGCTAGCCGTTTTGACTCGGCTACTTCACTCAGTATTCCATCACTGCTCAAATCTTCAGGCGTGGCGAATTTCGACGACATACAAGGAGTTATTTTGTATGAAATCTGATGCAACTTCCGCTCTAAACGGTCCCTTTCGGCTTGTTGCTCCGTAGTAAATTGCACGTCTCCTGAGCCAGGTGACTCCAATCGTGGCAGATTAAGCGCGAGATTGTTAATTGATGCAACTATATCCAAAATTTCCTGGGGGAATCCCGTAAGGCTTTGGTTTACATCCTCATATCCGGTGATGAGGTGCCGCTTTCCTCGAAGGCTTTGACTAATAAGAGGCATTGTTATCCCAGTCGTAGAATCCCCGGCTGTCAATGCAAGTATGTCGTGTGATACGAGATAGGAGGCAGCAAAGCCGAATAGGTCATGAAAGTCAGACAAACTATATGAACTAACACTGTCCATATGAGAAAGTAAAAACTTCTTGCCAAAAGAAGCATGAAGCTCCCACGCATTGGAACAGTCATGTGATATCTGTTATTGTATACAATAGTTAGAATTTTCATATCTGTCATGATTACTAACGTTGATGGCGGCTCACCTCAAAGAAGCACATCAAAAGAACTGATGCCATGATCTGCTCAACAGAGTCCAATGATCTGTGCCCATTCTCAAGACAGGAAACTTGATTTCGTAGTAGACCTAGAGCTTTGTTTCGATATCCCCATACAGGAAGTGGCGATTGGCTGTGTTCCAAGATTCTCATTTGCAAGGCCGAAACAGCCATTATAGAATGAAACACTGGGCCATCTAAATTCATTACCGCAAGCCTTTGCAAGACAGTTCGGTAAGGGTTCGCTTGGTTGTTCAGCATGATGCATTGTGGGGTAATAAAGTGTTCGAAGTATCCCCAAAGGTGAGCTTGGTCTGGTGTCAATGTAAAGGATTGAGGTTGGAACAACAGAGTACTAAAGGAATGCCCACTTCCCATAGTCATGCCATATTCGTGGCTATTGTTACCATACTGGCTCGAAGAAGAATGAAGAGAAGAATGTCCTTGTGTGCTGGAATCAAAGGAAGCACCACAGGGATCTGGTGTTAAAGATCCCAATATCGAGGTGGCGTTTGGCTCGACACTTTCAAAAGAATCTGTGAACATGTTTTGGCTTGCATCATTAGGATTGCATGATTCGTTTTGAGCGAAGAACCATGGAACTGGTGCCATTGTAAATTGCATCTCACCATAGTCTCTAGACAGCCTTGGAGTTATAGTCGTGGCATCGATGGTGGTAATGACATTGTCGATGCCATTACTTCTACCGGATAGATCGTCAATGACGCCACTCGGTTCTACACTCAACATGCCATAGGTACATCTATTATCAAGTGATGATATTGGTCTGTGGCCGTCAAGTTGTGAATCATTGCCCAAGTCTGGATCTGTGGCATGCGTAGTAATGGATGTCATAGAACGCAAGGATGAAAGGCTGTCAGTTGGAGATGAAGAGAACTCAAAATCACCGATAGAAGAATTCAAAAACATCCAGTCTTCGATGCTAGTCTCAAATGGCAGCCAGCTCTGGATCTCAGCTGCTGCAGATGTGAGACCATCTGACTGGGATGGCCTTTGCCAGGTTAGACGAGTCTCATAGCGACACTCCAGACCTAGGCGTTGGCAGTGACCACAGATTGGCCGTTGTTCTATTGTAACACAATATTTAGGTCAGTTCACAAGACTAAACTCGCATAAACATCAGACATGTATATGCTCTGACATCGAAGGACATATGCAGGTGAGTGTAAGTCTCAGTATCAATCCGAAGGGAGAATACAAGCTTACCAGGGCACTTGACTCGACGCCCTGATAAATTAGGACAGAACAATGTTAGCAGCTACTACTATAAAACACATGGCATAGTTATTCAATTCACCGAGTGGAACTTGAGTTAGTGTAGCTACGGACTGCTCACCTCGACATTTCCAACATCCACTTCGAACTCGAAGTTCGCCTTCTCGACGTCTACGCGGGCTTGGTCGGTTTTTATCTAGAGTAGAGACACTCATCTTGGCCGTAGTACTATATATTATGATTGCTACGAAGGGGTCAGTGATCGTATGATAATCGACGATATCACGGTTTCTGCGGCGGTATGGGTGCCACTGTTGAAAAAAAAACAGGAAGCGATTTTATAAGCAGATGATATCAGGCGAGTTTGTGTGATTCTTTGGGTTGAAAACGATCAAATAGATGGATTTATTCGGTGATCTGTAGGTTGTAGAGGAAGCTTGGTTGCAAGTTTGTTTAGTTTATTGTGATGTATCCGTTTGACTTGGACAGCCCGTCGTTTACTTTGACAATTCAATGCTGGCCTTATCTTGGACATGTGTACGATAGCATGACAGTTGGTGTTATCTTATCGACCATATAACTATTACTATTATGAAAATCTAACGTTATTGTCCCCTTGGAACGATCCGATCATATAGCCGGTAACTTGCTCGGCGATCTATATGTACGATTAGACTGTAGCAGATAGGCGAACAAATTGGGGTCAATATCAATAGATCCTACATAAATAAATTGCAACGGTAAATCGTGCCAGTACTGATAAGCACCATTTGTAATTATTCTAGCTAGCCGAAACAGTAACCTTAGCTACTATCAAGTGAAGGAAACTGCAATCGATCAGTTGAGCTAGATACGACGTTTTCCGACATACAGTAGAGAGAACACTCGATCGTGATCAGTAATTCTCCTACGATATTGATTATATAGAATGTATCGGCTAGATAGTATCAATAAAAGTAAATTGACCTAACTGTCTTTGTTGGATATGAGTTGGAGTACGTTTCTATATACATATGTACTTGTGACCAATTTCACGGTTAAGTTTGTTCCCCACCGGTCTGAACATCTAGCGAGGTTCATGTGGGTTAGCCGTCTAACCCCAGCGATTCTGTACAATGTGTTGTAACAAGGTATTGATTTTTTAGTACATGTATCTGTATGTAGAGAGATGCTATGTAAGAATATTCACTCATATTCATCTATCTTTTCGTCAAAAAAAAAAACCCTTGGCGACAATTACTATAATAAAATGAAGCTAAGTAACAAAATGTATTATAGGGTTGCTTGCATTACTCCTTATCAGTACTACGCTTCTTCGACACCACTTACCTTCATTACTTGCTCATATCAACCATGTAAAATACGATTTATCATATGTTTATGAATTTGCATAGTTAGTCAAGCATATCAACAAACCGTCTTTAGAACAAGCTCGATTACGGACTATCCCCAACGGAATAGATTTACATGAATCGCGTTATATGTATGAACAGTATCACGTAGTAGACTTGCCAATTTGGCTAGGTAAGATATCTAGCTAGACAAACGGTTATATATAGGGACCTATTCCCGCCGTTTTCCAACAGATGAAAGTCTTTCTCCTTCATCGGTATCAATCGATGTCTTTCATACTAGATTGTTTGCCTCTGTCTCTTCCTAGTTCGTGTCATTTTGAAACCGATCTACGATCTTTTAGTCCTGCTCGTGCCACTACGCTCGTACCGATACTCATTATTTCTTCTACCTATCACAAACTGTGTGCTCGCCGACTTTTGAAAGGACCTAGGACCCATTCTTGTTGGCTGTGGTATCTACCACAGCCGTTACCTTTTGTCTATATAAGAGGCCGTTTCCCTCCTTATTCTTGTCTAGTTCTCTCCTTTTCCTCTCTATCTTCTTCAACCTTAAGTAATCTTGTACTTCTACCTTTGCAAGCCTCGCTCTCTTCGTAGATCGTCGCAAGTTTTGAGGGTTGCATATCGTTTGGAAATCCAGAACACGCTATACATAAGCAAAGAGTATTTGAATGGGCAATATTGATATATTCAATCTTCTGGTAAATTAGTTATTATACGTTATAAACGGGATTCGTTTGGAATTATCATAACTGGAACTATTTATGCAGTTATCATTTCGGCATACTAGACACAATGTCATAGGGCTGAACTGTAGAAGAGCAAGTTCATTAAAGGTGGATTAAAGAATCCTATCACTAAACAATTGAAAAATTAAATAACTGAGGCAATAAACTGATATTTGATTGATGCAGCAACCTTTGTGCTCAAGGTTATGGCGTGGTTTGAAAACGCGCAGACTCGCTACACTCAAAGCCCTTACGCGACTAGGCTGAAGACACTACGCGACTAGACTAGAGGCTTGTACCACTATAACAATAATAATGCACAGAAAAATATCAAAGTATCACATATGCCATATAGAAAAAAAAACACAGACAATATATCATAAAATTATTATTAAAGAATTCTAATAACAGTAACTAATTAAAGCAAGCTATTCCACCATTATATAGTTAGTCATGGTTAATCAATACACTAACCTTGATTAGATAGATTACGAAACAAACAACACCAGTAAAACTTTGACCAACTTCCATAAGTTATCACTTGGATATCAGGAACTAGACTTCATCAAAAATTATTTCGAAATGTTGAGTAGCTAATGAGAATACGAAACGGGGTACAATTGTCCAAGTGTTAGCTATCAGTCCTCGATGTATAGCAAGAGATTATATCGGTGTATAATCGTGTAGACTATTCATGGGAATCTCTGAAACCTGAGTACATTCCATAGTTTTTACATACCAAAGACAATTGGATAGTACTTGATGATGATTTTATTTATAGTCTAGAGATTATCTAAATTGAACAGTAGTGAAGATGTGATATTGGTGGCCACTGATCTATAAAAAGCATCAACAGGGCTAGCCATATTCGATAACACGATCGAGAAATCGTAAGTAGAAGTAATTTGGCCTTCAGTGTGATGATCAAAATGTTTTCAGGTTGCTGAGGATATATACAATGATGGATTGGTAACTACTAGTCTCTAAACTGAAGTAAGATACTAGAAATATGGTGATAGCAACACTGAATAGTGGCAGAACTACTACATATTGAGTTCAATATGATGGATTAGCCATGCGAAACCGTACTAGATTCATCAGTAAAGCCCCAGAAGACATTGTAATAGCTGCTATCAGTCTCTGGATTGAAGCAGGATATTAGAAATAAATTTATAACAACACAGAATCATAGCGGAACTACCAAATCTCCCTTGATTTTATGGCTTCGTGGGTTTAAAACGCACCATGCACACTAGGTGGCCGCTGATTATTGCTCTAATGCGAGCCACAATGGTCTTTAGATGCTATAGGATATTGATATATGTAGGACTCTTACAATTCGAAATGGGCTGAATATTGTACGTTAATTAGAATTTAAAGCATAGTCTCGGGGACAAGTGTAGTATATATATGTTCAATCTATCATCCTATTAAATATTCCTTTTGACCATTATATTCTACAAGAGATAAATGCAGTTATCTTGGCTTTTCATGACATTTGTTGTATATTGTAAAAAAAAAAAACAGTACCAAAGCCACCACGTGACCAGGCTCAAGTCTTGTAGCCCTGCCACAAACGATAATTCACAGAAACTGTATCACATGCTATACTATGCTTCACCTAGGTTCCTTGCATATGGTCTGATTGATCCAAGATGCTTAAACAAAGTACATAGATAGCATTCACATTAGTATAAATAGGTAAAAAGATTAATTAAGTATACTAATGCTTACATGATAGTTATGCCTAGGGTAATGGTTAAACAAATGAAATTCATGTTCATAAAAGAAGATAAACAAAATGTAAACCATAGACTGTCTTTAGTATTGCAAATAAGATAAAATAAATAGATAGATAAAGAATCATAATAGATAGATTACTGATCTAGTGCTAGGTGTCTTATCTAGTCTAACCGGACATGCGATTGGATAAAATACATCTATAAAGGTAGGACTTTGCTTACTAAGAATGTGCTTGTCAGCAGGAAAAAATGAGTACTAGCGCTCTAGGGAGTGGAAATTAGCTTGCCTTTTCTGGCTCTTTCACTTAGGAGCACATAATTTATGAACTGTGCTTATTAAGAGAACAGTAACAGTATTACTAATATTTGGACTGAAATGGTACTGGAATAAATTTACAGGGCCAAACACACTAGCAAAGGCAAGTTATAGGTGCAAGGGCAGGTCTATGTACTAATGAAGCACTAAGGGCAATGTGCAAGAATTTGTATTTTTTTTAATTCAATTTTATTAAGGTGGAAATGGAGCTTTAGTAGCTATGTAGCACCTCGGTATCCTAAGATACACAGCCCTGAACTATAGTTATAAGGCAAGATGTAGAAAAAGTTAGCAGCAAATATGCCAAGTACTAACACAATAAACACTCAAGGCAATGTAGAAGAACATCTTGATTGAAGACTTGGTTTTAAAAATAACACAAGGACAATACAATACTTCTCTGTACAATGGATAGATATTTTGAATAAATAGGTGATCGATGATTGAATTAATGGTATAAGTCATGGAATTTGCTTGTAAAGGAATAAGCGCCACAACTTTTCTGTTAGTACAGAATTCACTACCCATAAAACAACGAATGCAGGGCGGGCTGTTATCTATTAAAATTGAATAGCTTTTACTACAAAAAAAAGTTTGAAAATTGAAGTTGTTTTTGCGGCTGTCATGGGGGGGGGGTCCACAATATTCAATATTGTGGGGCGTTGCATGAGTAAGCATACTTGCCAGTGCCTCTTGCCACAACTATTCATTGATTGTTACTCCAGCTACACCGCTACCTCCAAATAACCAGCTACAAAATAAGAAACCATATCAACAACGTTAGGAGTAAAGCCCTGTTTCTATTTGTTTACTGAATAACATACGACAAAGTCAATTATAACTTCATATATCTTAGTCTTCTTTTTAGGGAGTACACTTTACTCACCTTACTACTTTAATAAACCGCAATCAACAACAAGCTCAAAATAAATCACTTCTTAGTCCTTAAACTAGCAACTGTACGTATATCGTCTTGATTCACTGCATAGTTTTAG